>ML777551.1:1923759-1935107 GCA_009831015.1 Picea engelmannii
AGCATACCAGGCCACACCCCTTTTAGACTTACCTTTGAGTCGAGGCATCGAGAGATCCACCTGAAACCAGATAAGGAGCACGTGAAAAATGTGAAAGTTGTTGCTCGAAGAGTGCGAGACTAGCCAGACGCAATAACAATGACTAACCAGAGGAAAGGTTCTGGGTGCCGAGGGCCGAGTGCACCACAAAAGCTCAAGCCAGAGGAAAAAGACAGGACCAACTTCCAAAGGAGGCCAAGGGCTCAAATGAGCCATGGCACTCCATAACACAGGCCTAAAACCACCATTCTGGGATGGGTGATGGGACTGTGACTGCGTCCGGCCCATTACTATTAACATTCCCACAAACAGAGGTGCCAAGACGTTACACCAGACCGGAGATGAATGAATGTCGAGGAGCGACGACCGAGGCTTTAAATTCACGAGTTAATGGCGGAGGTTGAGTGTGCCTAAGCTGACTCAAGGTGGTGGGAGACTAGGTGTCCTCCCCACTGGTTGTCCACCCGTTGTATCCGTAAACACCCCATCGGAGAATCACATATTAATATTTTAAAAGTAAATAAAAACAATATTTTTTTTTTCAAAATAAATTTTTTTTATTGGATAAAATTGTATCTACTAAATTTATAGATTATATAATTTAAATATGATAGAAATTTTGAAGATATGGAGTATTTGTTAACTTTATATATTATGATTAAAGTAGAAAAATAAATAATTTTAAGGAAATTTTTGTTTAATAAGAGTATGCATCTATTTTTGTTTGTTTGTTGGTGAGACTAGTATGTAGTTTAAGAACTAACTATCAGGGACATTCCTTTTTAGACTACACCCAACCTTTCCTTTTTAGACTACACCCAACCTCTTAACATAGTTGGATTCTTTTGAATCTCTGCTCTAAGAAATCCTCTAACACCAATAAAATTACTTAAATTTAACATGATATCAAATTTATAAAATCTATTTAATTATATATATATATATATATATATATAATTAAAATTAAAATTTTAATGGATTTGATGCTCAATCTCATTAAAGATTTGATTTGAAAAGGGACAACTTTGTCAATTATCCTACTCATCTTATTTGCGTTGTGTTTGGTATAAGAAAGTTTGTTTGTAGATAATACTAATAAAACAAATTTAAAAAAAAATCCCATATCATATCCAATGTTAAAACCATCATTTAAATGGTGTCAAATAAAAATATATAAAATATAAAATATATTTTTATTTAAATATTTTTTGAATTGTGATAAAAATTAAAGGATTAGTGTTTTAATTTAAAATTATTATTATTATTTTTTAAATTTTATAATGTAGTATAATTTTTAATGGTGTCAAATAAAAATATATAAAATATAAAATATTTTTTTATTTAAATATTTTTTGAATTGTGATAAAAATTGAAGGATTAGTGTTTTAATTTAAAATTATTATTATTATTTTTTAAATTTTATAATGTAGTATAATTTTTTTTTTGTGTTGAATGAATTTTTATCCCCCAAATTTAAAAGCTTATTAAATCAATCACAAATTGCTTTAAAAAAGAATTTGATCAAAATTTACATTTTGATTGATAAATTATTTCCATATGTCCGTTGGAAAGATAGATTTTGAATAACCCATCTCCTAGATAGTTCTCGCGCATTGCATGATGATTGAGGGTGTTGCTAACTCTGTACATTATGGTTAAAGTGTGATAACTCGCAACTTTTTGTCTTTTGTAAAGGTTAAAGGATTTAAAAATAAATTTGAAGATTTTTCTATGAAAGTTTAAGTAAAATTGTTTTTATATTTTATTTTTATTAATGAAATTTATCAGGTTTAATATTAAATTTTTCAAAAAATAATAATTTTTTTTATCTCTTTTATTTTAGATGAAAATAATAAAACCAAAATATAAAAGTTTTAAAAAAAAAATAGTTAACTTTAAATATTAAATTTGTATTAAATTACAAATGTACATCATCTCATTATAATAGAAAGTTATAACATATCTCTATGTCAAAGAACTATATACTATATATGATGTTAAATACAAGTGATTCAAAATACACTTTGGTTTAAATATTGGGTTTAAAATTATGATGAAAATTAAATATAAATTTATTGTTTTTAATAAATTTATTGTTTTATAATAATTTAAGATTATAAGAAGATTTAGGTGATTGTTAACTAAATTTGTTGTATCACAATATTTGAAAATGTTTTAAATCTATCACAAATGACTTAAAAAATAAACATTGGATTTGAAACTATGATGAAAATTAAATAAATATTTATTGTTCTAATAAAATGATTGTTTTTTAACAATTTAAAGTTATAAGAAGATTTAGGTGATTGTTAATTAAATTTGTTGTATCACAATATTGAAAAATGTTTTAAATCTAACACAAATAGCTTTAAAAATAAGAATTTGATGAAAATGTACATTTTTTATCAATATATATTAATTCTTTCTATATGTTTATATGTTTGTTGAAGATGTACCTTTTCAATGATACATCAATAAACAAAATTATTTTATATGTTTTTTATACTAAATCAATAAAACAAATATTAAAAAAATATACTTTTAATAATAAATATTAAGTATATTTTATGTATTTGTGTGAGAGTATAATTTGTATGACTTGAATTTTCACTAATGAAAATATATTTACATATTATTTTAATTTAAAACCGAAAATATATTTACATAATATTTTAATTTAAAACCTATCAATTACAGATTGCTTAATTTTTTATTTATTGAAAAAATAAGTTTAAAATAGTAAATATTAAGTATATTTTAAGTGTGTGCATTGATAAATATTAAGTATATTTTATATGTTTGTCTATAACTACACTCAAAATAAAATTTTATAAATTACATTTTTATTAATAAAAGATATTTACAAAACAACCCATTTGCAAAAATAGTCAAAACTCCTTAAACACTTTAAGAGAAAACTATGATAAAAACATTATATATAAGAAATTAAATAAGATTATAAAATTAATAATAAATAATTATCAAAATAGATTTTATAGTGTTACAATTAATTATCATAATTTTAAAATAGTTCATATAATTAATTATAATATCATTTTAAAATATTAATCTTTTAATTAATTAATTTTTTATTTTACATTTTCATAATAATTTTTTAATAAAATGGAATTATAAATTAATAATAAATAATTATCAAAATAGTTTTTATAATTTCATCATTAATTATAATAATTTTCAAACAATGCATATAATTAATTATAATATCTCTTATAAATATTATTTTTTTAAATTAATTAATTCTTCATTAAAATTTTAACATTAATATTTAAAATTCCTTAAATAATATTTTTTTAATGTTTAAAATTACTTAAATAATATTTGTTAATGTTTAAAATTTCTTAAATAATTCACATTAATATTTAAAATTCCTTAAATAATATTTTTTTAATGTTTAAAATTTCTTAAATAATTGATTTCTCATTTAAAATTTTCATTATATCTATATTAATTTCACATTTTTTTTTTTAAATAAAAAAGTGGAACCTGCTATATTAGATAGACAAAACTTTTACAGAGTATACAAAAGAGTAGGTTTGGTATCACTCGAAATGCTGTCGATTATCGGAAACCAGCAAGTATAGGGAGTGAGTAGCAATAGCATTATAAAACATAAAAACAGAGTGGCATTTGTCCTGCCCGGAGGAAACTAGGACAGATGTCTGTGTTCTAAGTACATATGAAACAGTAACATAAAAACTAAGAACCAAGAGAACGTAAAAACCTAGGTGCCTAGTGACCTGTCATCCTCGCCAATCTGTCGCGTGGTCCCAACCAGGGTGGCGAAAGCTTGCTCGCAGAGGGGGCATTTCCGCTTGGCTGGTGCGTTTGTAAATGCGTCAAGGAGCATGTCCATTTGCTGACCCATGCGGAGGGCCCGATGCTCCAGATCAGCCAAGTGTCCATGGAGGTCGAAAATGAGAGCTAGGTGTTCATCTCGGATGAGTGAGCCATGCACGCTGCCACCCTCGTCCACCGTCGCTCCAGAACCCGCATCTAACACCCTCTGATCCACAACATCTTCTGCAACCTTCGTGCCCGCTTCTATCACCTGGGCATTATGGCAACTGCAATTATCGTCACCGGCCCAGGGTATTTCCTCCACGAGACAGCCGGGGATGTATTCTACCAGTGCCAGAGTGGGCTTGCAATCCTCCCTCTGAGTTGCCACACGGGTGAACTCCATAGTCGACAGGTCCTCCACAAACGGGATTTCCTCCACAATGCAGGGGGGAAACTCCTCCTCAGTACCAGCTTCCTGCCTCGCTCCCGGCGCTTTCTCCTTGACAACGCTGCTGCATCCAGCTCCAGACTCAGCAATGGTGGCAAGCCGAGCCATTTTCTCTGCTCTGGCTTTCTTCCATAGAATTGATGTTGCAAGAGCCAAGGCGCACTCGAGTTTCTCCTTACGAAGCCGTTGCGCCTTATGCGCTGCCCAGGCCGCGCCACGACGAGTTCTACCTCTCTTTTGAGCCATGGAGAAGGCGCGAAGCGATTGCCGGTGAAGGCAGAAGAGCAGTTGCAGGTACGAATCACGGGCAAGCGAGCTCAGTCTTGTTAAATTCAGAAAGAAATGCAGCGAGAGAGCAGAATGCCAGAATGAAAAATGCACTGTGAATGCAAGACCACACCAGAGCATCCGGGCTATAAACAAAGCCAAGGGAGGTGCAGACCTGCTCTGACCGGGCGAATTGAAAACGAAATGATCGGGAGCCAAGGCCATCTGCTCGCAGTTATCCCTTGCCATTATTGGGACACTAAAATCGTACATCATCGCTCGAGGGAAAGGTCCCTCCATCCTGAACCTGCAGCGATGGCCGTCCCCCATCGTTAAGTCATGCTCGTGGGTGGCGGCCGTCGGCATTTATGCCTGGGCCGAGTGCGAATCCACCTGTCTCCCTATAGCTGCGTGTCACCCCATCCGGGGCATATTAATTCCACATTTTAAACAACAACAAAATTTTAAATAATTTCATAATTTTCTCCTCTTACTTTTTATTATTTGAATAATAATTTCCATTTCATTTTATTTTGTTTGCTAGTCTGTCGGCTATAGTACTAGCCTATGACATGTCACTTGGCCTGGACCACACCAACTCTTAATATGGTTGAATTTGTTTGGGTGTCTCCTCTCCATTACCCTAAGTTTCAAACCTTGATGGTCTGACAAAACCAAACCCTCTAAATCTAATCACAGTAACAAAAATTTGACATATTTCATTTAAATTTGATAATACTTTTCATTTCCTTTTTTTTCCCTCTCCCTACTATATAATTTGAGTACTAGCCTATAACATTATAACATGACACTTGGCCTAGGCCACACTAACCCTTAATATAATTGAATTTGTTTAGGTTTCTCCTCCTCATTACCCTGAGTTTCAAACCTTGACACTCATCCTACCCAAAATTTGACAAAAGACAAAATTTGACAAATTTCATTTAATTTGATAATACTTTCCATTTCCTTTCTTTTCCTCTCCTTACTATATAGTTTGAGTACTACTTGCCATTTTCTTGAGCAGTAATAAATGGGATAAATAAATTCCGCCTACTATCAGAAATCTTATCCATTACATTTTTCAATATTCGCAAGATATGAAAGAGAAATGGAAATGGATTGATAAATCCATATATTCTATTGAACAATCATATCACCCACACGATGTGGGAGGACCAAAAGAAGATCCGATTGATTTTATACTCGTAATTTATAATAAATTCTATTCTGCTTTATAGATCAAGGTTGAGATGAATCTACACTACCGATATTGAATTCTTTGAAAAATGTTGAAACGGGTTGGCCAGGTTCAGAAATGCACACCCGTTAGTGTCTGCCCATTCAGAGGCAACAGCAGAGCATTTATGGCTCATGTGCATAGGCCGGCTGGCTGGCAGAACTTGAAGTTTGTAATCAACCCTGTTTTAAGCAGCAGCACAAACAGAGCACATTGAATGCAAAAGTGTGAGTAGATTAGCAAGGGAATTAAGTTACCTGAAATATATGGTGTCCTATCTATCCAGTATCAATTGGAATGTCCAACAAAAAGCCTGAAAACAAAAGGACAGCCTGACCACCACACCTGTCAAAGACCTCGATTTCCTCACAAGAAACTATTAAGTTAATTATCTCTCTACTTTATAAGCCTAATCATAATAACAACAAGACACCTGGGTTGTTTTTTAATGAGGCTCGTCCTGCCTGTAAGATCTGCCTCTGATTGTATTTTCAGAATCGTCGCTGAGGTGAGTAAAGAGGTCATTTGAATGTACTTGAAGCTTGTCTGGGATTGTTCTTGGTCGTCATAAAATTTGCCCTTGCCTCCCTGCCTGTAGGCCGTCTTTTCCAGTGTTTTGGCTCTTGTATTGTTGCCGTTGGTTTCAAAAATTGCATTATATTTCTCACAGCATCATACCCATTCACACAAACTCCTGGCCATTTAAAGAATCCCTCTGCTGCAGTTCTGATGAAAGTCAGACGACATGTTTCAGTAGGATCTGAACCCAATCACACGTTCTCTCAACGGCAGAAAATCCATTTCTGCGTCCTGTAGGTAGTTGTGCATCCTCAAGCTCAACTGCGGCAGCTCTACACCCATTTATAAGTGTTTTAGTCAAAAACCATCGAATTAGTATGATTTGCCCGAAACAAGTGGGGGTTTGTCTTGTGTTTTAGGGTTTCATAACCCAAAGAGGCAAAATCTACTGATGGAATCGGGTGGTTCGAAAGGGTTTGGCGTGACGGTATAGTAGAAAACGGCCAGGAATGGTAATGAAAGACCAGCTTCTAGGGTTTCCTGCATGGATCACTCTTGAATCCTTACAACTTCTCATGTTGCCAACAGCTGCTAGAACTAGAACAAGTCTAAAGTATATACAGTGGGTCTTTTCAAGCAAAACAGGTTTGATTTGTAACAGCTAGAGATTAATGCATCTGATGCGTATGGGAGGAGAAACGATGAACTACCACACTGGCATTCAAATGCATGGAGCTAGGCCTCCTTTCACTCCATCTCAATGGCAGGAGCTGGAACACCAGGCATTGATCTTTAAGTATATGATGGCCGGAATCCCTGTGCCTCCTGATCTCCTTATTCCTATCAGGAAGAGCTTGGAGGCTATCAATGCTGGACTGTTTAATCATCCACATCATATTCATCCCAACAGTAAGATTTCCCGCTGTTGCTGGTTATGTGTGATCATCCTATTTTAACAATTTTTTGGCATCAATTTAGATGCATACAGAAACAATATAAATATATATGTATAAACCCTATAGGTCAATTTGGATATGTATTGAAAATGGTATGGAGAGACAGATTGCAATGTAGTTATAGTCCTATAGTAAGTCTTTGCATTCAAATCTGCAAACTGTCAGGCAGCTGTATATGCAGATGCATATTTTTTTATTCTGTTTACCCGGGTGTTAGGTATGCCTAGACCTCGATTCATACGATGTTACTGATAGTTTTGGGGCATTATTTTTGTGTGGCAGAAGCCAGTATAATATATTTTACTTGGTGTTTTTTGCAGTACCTTGGAGTACTTCTTTTCAGTTGGGTTTTGCCAAAAACTGTGACCCAGAACCTGGTAGATGCAGAAGAACAGATGGGAAAAAGTGGCGTTGCTCGAAGGATGCATTTCCTGATTCAAAATACTGTGAACGCCACATGCACAGAGGCAGAAATCGTTCAAGAAAGCCTGTGGAAACACCCGCCTCTCATTCCTCATCCCTTAGTCTCTCAACCGCTAGTGCTCGTAATAATAGTATTCCATCCATCACAAACAATACACAGTCACATGTATCCTTCGCCACCCCTTATTCCACCTCTCGGCTTGCAGGCGCAGGAATAGGAGCACCACCTTCTACTGCTAATAGCAACAGCACCAGCACCAATCAATTCAATACTGATGCAGGATCCTATTCAATCCCCAGCAAAGACTACAGGTATATTATTGCCATATCTATAATACAAATCCTTACAGTCCTTAGTTTTGTGGTTCAATATACAGGTATATTGCTATTTCTATAACACATCCTTACAGTCCTACTTATTTTCCTTGTTCAATATCATTGATTCTTTCATACGAATCCTACGAGCTTATTCGATAGCTATATAGAATTGATCTGGAATACTTATTTCTTTGGGCTGGCATTGACAATTTCTTCTTTTATGTTATTAGGTATATGAAAGGAGACATCGATGAGCATGTGTTCTTCTCCAGTGAAGTTTCTGGGACTTCTAGAGGTCTGGGTATCGATTCCCCGTCAATGCTGAGTTCATCGGTGGACAGTGGATGGCGTTCCTTGATGCCTTCGAAAATGAGCCCATTCAGTTCGCAGTCTAGCTTCCCTACTGATGCCGCCACAAAACAGCAACATTCCTTTTTGACCAGCAGTTTTGGAGGTGTGCAGGATCAGCCTGTTAATGTTAAAATTGAACAGCAGCCTCTGCGGCATTTTTTTGATGAGTGGCCGAGATCAAGGGATTCCTCTACTCTTTCATGGACTGAATTGGATGAGGAGAGATCCAATAGGAACTCATCCACTACCCAGCTTTCTATTTCTATTCCAATCACCTCTTCAGATTTCTCAGGATCCTCCAATTCCCGTTCTCCTACTCGTGGCTGCAAGTAAGTATCAGTTCCTTTTATGCCATACAATCCATCATGCCCAATGATCATGTCAAACCCTAATAGTAGTTTCTATCTATATTATAAAACTCCAAAGTATTCACAAATCACTTCTCATAAGTGGAGACCGGAAGCTCAGTTTCCTAAACTATTTGGTTCTCTGTGATCTGCAGTTCCTACAATATAGTTTGCATTGATTGTATTAGCTAGATTTTAGTTTTTAACGTTTCCAAAAGGTAACCATGTACATCAACTTCTGAACATTGGCAGGGATATTGTTATTCAGTTACATTTTAAAATTATGTGCTGTTATTGTTTTCGTTTTGTATATAGTGCATGGGTTGGCTTGAAAATCGATGTTGGTGTTTCCATTGTCCATGGTTTGATTTTTCTGTAAATAGTCTGTTGATTCTTGCCCTCTTTTGTGAACATCCAGTCCTAGAAAATTTCTACCCAACAAAAATAGAAACTGAACTAATTATGATTTTTATTTGTATTCACAAATTATAATATTTATTTGATGTTAACAACTGTATAAATTTCAATTAGAGGCCGAATTTAGAGGCCTCATATGTGTAGTTGGGTTTGAAAAGACTGTATTCATTCAATCCAATCGGGGCTTAATATTAGGGAGGATAAAAACTCATTCTAATTTCGGACTTTTTTGGACGTAAAAACCGCTTGTAATTAAACACCTATTGATCTCCAGGGAGCCTTGTTGACAGTGTGTACGCTCGCTGAATATATTATCTGAGTCTGCCACGAGTCCAAACTTTCCTTTTTTTCCTTGCTTTTTTCGAGAACGTGTAGGAATTGTTCAGCAGACAATTATTATTTGCATAGATTATGTTACCTAATGTGTATTTATTTATAGTAAGACTTCTCAGCAATTGTCAGTCCCACTGCATTCGCAAGTAATACCTTGAACATCTCTATCTGTCTGAAACGATCTTCAGTTTGGATTTCAAACTTCTCAAATGACACGGTCGAGTAGGCTCATCAAAGCCAAGCATGGGCTTGTCTCTCAAGGTAAAAACACACCAATAATTTGTGTTGAAATGATTCAATTAGAGTTGGAGGCGAACCGAGCTTATACTGAACATATTCAATTGAGTTAGAGGCACTCAATTCTTTCAGCTATAACGAAGGTTTGAGATGATGCACTGGAGAGGAGCATAGATCCATTATAACCCCAAATCTATGTTCAGCTATAACGAAGGTTTGAGATGATGCACTGGAGAGGAGCATAGATCCATTATAACCCCAAAATCTATGAAGGAGCATAGATCCATTATAACCCCAGATCTATTAAGCACAGAGAGAGTAATCAGAACTACTTCAAAAAATTAAGATTAAGATGGATCTATGTTAGGGTTTTTTAAAAATCTTTTCTTATGATCG
Source organism: Picea engelmannii (assembly GCA_009831015.1). Classification (NCBI taxonomy): domain Eukaryota; kingdom Viridiplantae; phylum Streptophyta; class Pinopsida; order Pinales; family Pinaceae; genus Picea; species Picea engelmannii. Next base: position 1,933,852 of record ML777551.1, read on the forward strand.
TTCTGGACCTTTTTTCCATTTTGTTTATATGATCGTTCTGGACCTTAGATCAGACGGCCACCTCTCTTCTTCGCCCCTCTGTAAGAGCACCCAGCTTCTCGTGTTGCAATAATAATAACATGTTTTGGTGATTAGTTGTTTGATAACTGGTCTGATATCTCATATCTGACATTAGTTTAGATATAATATTTAGCATGCAACATGCAATTACCAGTGTATTGGATAAACCAGTCATTGTGATATCTATGCATTTCAAAAGATACAATGAAAGGAACTTAGTCAATTGGATGTTATTGTGTGAGAGCTTCATTGTATTTTGCTTATGTAAAAGTTTTGTTGTCTTAACATGGTATGAAAGTTACTTGGGGTTTGAAGGGATATAGCCCTGCATTCTTGCTTTGAATCATGTGAAACTATTCTGGGTAAGGGATTGATAGGCTGCCCTTAGCTTATGAGCTTGTCATAGATGATGTGTGTTTACTATGTACATTGGATACAATGTTTTGAGTGAACAGTTTTTTATTTTAATTCTAGTTTGTTAGAGTGTTTTTTGGAGGCAATACAATTCATGAATAGTTTTACAGTCCCATTGATATATTTTGGTCATTTGTGGACATTAATACAATTGTTTTTTCTATTTTGGACCATTGATTCAGATTTTTTTAAGCATTAATTCAATTTTCTTTGCAATAGCTACAGTCACTACTTCTCAAAAAAATAGTTTACAAAATTCTCAAGGAAAAACTTCCATTGTCAAGAGATTTGTCCTTGGTATGCATAGGTGCAGAAGGAAAATAGTTGTTAAATTAGCAATTAGAGACACAACGTGGAAAGTTGAAACGTGAGGGAAAAGATGACAAAGCGTTAGCCATGATTTTCTTAGTCTAAAGGAGATGCAAAGCGTTAGCCACGAGTTTTTTAAGTGTAAAAGATCCATAGTTATATGTCATGGTAAGGCATAGAACGCCAATATTTTTCCCTTGTAGTTTAATTGCGTTATACATGTTACATGATGTTAAGTGACACAATCTAGGTGCTTTAAGTGCACGTAGCTTCTCTAAGTGCAATAAGGTTTTATTTCTTATTAGGAAAAATTTTCCAACTTGAGAGCACGTGCCTTCACAAATCATAGTGGAAGCAATTAGCTAAAGTTCTATATAAAATATTAGTGTCGTGGCTTTTCTACGTGCCTTCACAAATCATAGTGGAAGCAATTAGCTAAAGTTCTATATAAAATATTCGTGTCGTGACTTTTC
>ML777551.1:1956370-1988237 GCA_009831015.1 Picea engelmannii
CACTTTGACTTATAGTACAGTCATCACTTCACTTTACCTCAAGGGGTTACCTTCTAAAATCTCTTAAACCACTTTGACTACTTTGACCTTTTGGGGATTCTAGATGACTCATGAGGGTTCTCCAACTTCACATGGCCATAAATCTCTAACCATGAGGAGTTATGTGACATTTAACATACCAACATAAATGGCATGACATGTATTATCCATATAGAATAGTCTTACTTGTAAATATATAAAACCTCATACCATTATCCATCAAACAAACTTGGGTCCATTACACAAACCTTTGTGCTACCGGAATTCGCTACTAGATTTTTTTCAAGGGTTGACATCAATGAAAACCAACCCAATTAATCAACAATCTCCCCCTTTGGCATTGATGGAAACACTTTGATGCAATCATGAAGTCATGTCATGCAATACTAAAGTCATATCACTCATGCTCCCCCTGTGACCATCACTCCCCCTGGAACCATGCCTCTGTGCTCCGCATTTAATAAATCTCTCCCCCTTTGTCATCAATGGACAATGTATCTTTCCATCCGATGCTACTCTCCCTAACTGAACTGTCCTTGGGGATACTCCCCCTGACTGAACTCTTCTTAAAAATGTTCTCCCAACCTGAACTGTTCTCTTTATGGTGCTTCCTCGTGTAAATCTAAGACATATAAGATAAGCATTTAAAAGCATTCATTTTGGATTAGAAATTACTCCGAGTCTTTGGTGAAGATACTCAAAGTCTTCCCGTGGAAATGGTTTTGTAAATATGTCTACCACTTGTTCTTTTGTGCCCACATATTCAACTCGGATGTTCTTCTCTGCAACATGTTCTCGTAGAAAGTGATACTTGATTGGAATGTGCTTCGTCTTGGAGTGCATCATCGGGTTCTTTGAGATATTGATGGCGCTTGTATTATCACAATAGATTGGAATGGGCTCATCATACTCAACCTGTATATCTATCAAAGTTTGTTTCATCCATAGAACATGTGTACAACATGTTGCTACTACAATATACTCTACCTCGGTTGTAGATAAGGATACTTATGATTGTTTTTTGCTTAGCCATGATAATAAACACTCACCCAAGTAAAACGCTTCTCCACTGGTGCTTCGTCGGTCATCAATGAAACCTGCCCAATCTGCATCTGTGTAGGTAATAAGTAATAGATCCTTTCCTTTTGGATACCATAATCCAAACTCTTATGTTCCTTTGAGATATCTGAAAAATCCTCTTCACTACTACGACATGTGTTTCCTTTGGTGCTGCTTGAAATCGTGCCACTTGTCCAACTTCCTGCATTACATCTGGTCTAGGTTGTCACATATAGTAAGCTGCCAATCATTGACTTGTATTGCCTCTGTTCTGTAGACTTTGAATCATCATCTTTGCTCAACTTGCAACTGGTTTTCATAGGAGTGGTAACCGGTTTGCAATCTTCCATTCTGAACCTCTTTATCATTTCTCTGATATACATAGTTTGAGAAATAAAAATTCCTTGGTTTCTTTGACGTATCTGAAGACCCAAAAAAAAGGATAGTTCTACGAGTAATGACATTTCAAATTCATTCTGCATATCCTTTGCGAATTTATAGCTTAACCTGTCATCATTGTTTCCAAAAATAATATCATTAACATAAACTTCAATTAAAATACTATCTCGAGTTACCTTGATGTAGAGGTTGTTGTCTGCACTTCATTTTCTGAACCCTGCCTACTTTAGATATTTATCCAATCTAGAGTACCATGATCTAGGAGCCTATTTTATACCATATAAGGCCTTCTTCAATTTACACACATAATCTTCGTTCTCTGACAACTGAAATCTTTCTGGTTGTTCAAGGTAGATTTCTTCTTCAAGTTTCCCATTCAGAAAAGCTGATTTTTCGTCCATCTGATATACTTTAATATTATTGGATCAACTGGGGAAAATGTCTCTTCAAAGTCGATTCCTTCAACCTGTGTGTATCCTTTACATACCAATCTAGATTTGTTCCTTGTAACCTATACATCTTCATTCAATTTATTTTTGAATACCCACTTTGTGCCAATCACATTCTTATTCTTTGGTCTTGGAACCAATTCCCAAGTGTCATTCTTCTCTATTTGATGCAAATCTTCATCCATGGCCTTATTCCAAAATTGATCCTTGTTGGCCTCTTCAAAATTGTTTGGTTCAATTGTAGATGAGAGTGCTAGGTGCGTTTGTTCTGGTGAACATATTCTTCTTCTAGTCTCAACTCCTACATATTTGTTTCTGATAATCTGATCTGAAGGATGATTCTTTTGTACTCGTTTCCTAGGTGTCTTTGGAGGCACTTTTTGAACTTGCTCTTCTACTTTTGTATGATCCTCTTCATCTTCCCCTTCTACTTCATCTTCATCTTCTACTTCTTTGTAATGTTGTTCCATTGATTCATTTTCTTCTTCCTTTAATCCCCATCCACCTGTTTCATCAATTGTTACATTGATGCTTTCCACAACTTTTTTCAACCTCATATTGTAACACTTGTAAGTTTTCCTTGTACTTGAGTAACCAAAAAGTACTCCTTTGTCCACACGAGAGTCAAAATTTCCCATTCTTCCATCTTCTCTTTTGATGTAGCATTTGCTTCCAAATACTCTGAAGTGCTTCACATTTGTTGGTCTTCCTTTCCATAGCTCGTAGGGAGTTTTGTCAGTGTTGTTTCTGAGCATTACTCTTTTTTGAATGTGAACCGTTGCATGCACTGCATGTGTCCAAAAGATATTTGTCAATTTGGAATCCATTAACATAGTTCGAGCCATTTCATGTACTGTCCTGTTCTTTCTTTCAACAACTCCATTATGTTGAGGTGTCCTAGCAACGGAGAATTGCCTTTTTATTCCATGCCTGCTGCAGTAGTCCATAAATTCCTTTGAAGTGAACTCTCCTCCATTATCATATCTCAAACATTTGATTTTTGAATCCATTTCATTTTCAACCATTTCCTTGTAGACCTTGAAGTTCTCAAAAACTTCTGACTTATTCCTAAGAAAACAAACTACAGTTATTCTTGTATAATCATCAACTAATAACATAAAGTATTTATCACCTTTAAAACCCTTTTTTGTAGTTGGTCCAACTAGATCAGTATGCACAATTTCCAGTGGTCTTTTTGTTGAATATTCCTTTGATTTAAACCTGGTTTTTGTTTGCTTTCCTTGTTGACAATGCTTGCATAAAGTGTTGGTTGGTTTCGTAATCTAGGGAATTTCTCTAACTGCTTCCTTTTTGTTGACTTTGACAAGGTTATCAAAGTGTATGTGACCCATTCTTCTGTGCCATATCCAAATTTCATCTTCCTTTCTTAGACAACACTTTTCATTTCCAATTTCACTTAATACATATATGTTGCTTGAAGTTCTTGTAGCTGTTGCAATCAATTTTCTTGAACCTTCTTTTCTTATCTCGCACTTTTGTGAATCGAAAGTAACTTTATGACCTTGGTCATACATTTGAATCACACTTAGAAGATTATGTTTCATATATTCTACTAGTAGAACATTTTCTGCCTTGGTATTCTTGTTTCCAATTTTGACTGTGCCTATTCCAATGATTTTAGTTGAATCATCATTTCCGAAGGAGACTGATCCATCTCTTTCCTTTCTTAATGTAAGAAACTTGTTTTAATCATATGTCTTGTGTTTTGAACAACCACTGTCAACATACGAACCATGTTTCTTCTGCTTATCTTGCAGAGCGAGTGTGCATTCTTCATTGCTATACTGATTCTTCTTTCTTATCCATGTTCTCTTATGAGATTCATGTCTGTGATTGTTGTTGTTATGTTGTGGTTCTCGAGGAGGAACTACCATTCTGCAATATTTGGTCATGTGTCCAAAGTTGTTACACTTATAACATTCCACTTCAGTGCTCAATTATTCAAACATGCTGTAACTTCATCTCTATGTTTCACTGTGCCTTATTAGATAACCCTTTTGGGTATGACTTTCAAATTTGTTTATGTTCCTGTTGTTAGCTCTGCAATTCATAGCTTTATGTCCAAAATTATTACATGCATAACATAAAATAAAAAGGATAGTTTGATACATGTGAATTGAAGATCTTATGAAAGGATTTTCTCTTCTGAATCCTTCTTCTTCCTCAGGCCTATCTACCAGTCGTTGATTCTGAAATCTGAATCTTCTCGGTGGAGAAGTGTCCCTGTAATATTCTTTGTAGGTCTTCATATCCCCTTTGATTGTTTCTGCATAGTTGTTTGGTTATGTTTCTTGTTCTGTTGTTTTGGATCTTGATCCATTTTCTGTCTGATTGTATCCAAGTCCGGACTTGTCACGATGAGGCTTTTGAATGCTGATAATGTTATCCAAAACTTTTGAGTTGTTCTGCATATTTTTCTCTTGAAGATCCTTTCTTAATGTGACAATCTCTGCTTCCAAATTTCCAATGATCCTGTCTCTTTATTTTAGCTATTCTTTGAGTACTTCTTCAATTCTTTTATCTTCTTCTATTTGAACCTTCAAATTTGTGATCATTTGTTCTAGTTCCTAAGTGTCTTCTTTCTTGTATAGTTTCGCTTGTAGCTTCTTGTTTTTCTTCTTTTCTCTTCTTATAACTTCTATGGCACACAACAATTCTTCTCGGTAGTCAACTTCTACCTCTTCATATTCTTCTTCGGTGTCTTCTTTATCAGAGTCTTCTACTACCATAAATATAACTCTTTCTATCTCACTGTCATTGACTTCATCTTCGTATGATGAGAAGATGTCTTCTTTGGTGCATAGGCTTTTCTTGAAAGATTTTTTGGTGGTTCTTTTTCCTTTATATGTTTGTTTGCTATTTGAGTAATCTTCATCATTCCTCTTAATTTTCTTATGAGGACATTTGTTAGCAAAATGACCAATACCATCACAATTAAAACAAATCAATGGAAACTTACCTTTATATATGTCGTTGGTTCCTTTGTTCAATCTTTTGACAAAGTTGTCCATTTCTTCATAATCTTCCGATATGTCACTGATGCTGTTGTTGGGCCCAAGATATGTCACTTTTATGATGGTTATTATACACTTTTATCGCATGTACATATGTGTTTTTCATCTTTTAAAGGAGCTTTTTGAATAATTTTGTGATAAAACAGTATGATCGACATAAGGTACGTATAATTCATGTTTAATGATTGTATCAAGTATAATTCATCATGTTTTATGATTTCCAAGAGCTAATTCACATTTTTCTGGTGTTACAAGGCAAAAATGCACTACATTTCTAGTTCTGGCACTTGATCCGGCACTCATTCTGGCACTCATTTCGACACTCAATCCGACACTCTGTCCACCACTGCGTATTGCACAAAAACGTAGGGTGACTTGGCGGTTAAGGTATTGGCGGCCAGTGACGGGAAAATCAGGCACGTGGGTTTTGTTCATGATTACCCCCTCCAGCTAGCGAGCTTATGACAACTCAGTTTCAGTTGTTCAAGAGGGCGATTATTGGCTCGCTCCATTTTATCAGTCAGGGTATCATTTAATGAAATTTGCCAATTTTAGAAGTGGTTCGACCCCCCTGTGGTCGACCACTTGGTTTGTAAATCTTATAAATACCACCGTGGTGGTCATACAATAGCTAAGGAGTAGTAGACAAAGTAGAGGATAGAGATAAAAACGTTTTCTTTGGTTTTTGCATTTTTTTTAATTGTCAGAATTGTATAAGACTATGTTTTTCAAGTTTTAATGGTGAAATCATTTTGCTGAGCTCGTGGTGTGCGTTTGGGAAGTGACCACGACCTGTTGGGGGGGCCACCAGCAGTCTGGTAACTGTTCTCTGTGTTATTTATGCATTTCATAGCTTAGATGTCTTTTCCTATACATGAACTGTTCCTTCATTTATTTGTTATCTAATTTGCCGTTGTAGTTTAATTGTTTCAATTTTCTTTTGCAGGTTAGTATAAATGTGTGTGTTAATATGCATTGATTGATAGATAGAGACGAATTTGCAAATTCATAGACTAACCCCATGTGCAATTAGATATTAGATTGCATTTTATTTTATGTTGTTAGAATTAAATTTAAAAACAAAGTTTTAATTAGGATAGAACAAAGTTTTTAGTTGAGCTTTCTTTGACAAGGATTTGATGGATGGATAGGATCAATTTCAGTTTTTAATCATAGCTTGCTTATTTCATTTTTATGTAGAATTGACTTAGCTAGTTGTTGGTTAATATAATTGTCAGTTTACTTTTTAATGTCATGTTTTAAATTTCTATTTTTAAGCATTTCTTCACTACAGTTTGAATTGTTAGAATAGATGTAGCATAGTTTCCTTTATGTAATTTCCTTCCTAGAATTAAATTGCAATTATATTTCTTAGTTAATGGTTGAATCTAGTTTTCTTTGAGTTTTCATAGATTTAAAATATAGTTTTTTCGCTTTCATAGATTAAAAGAATAGTTTCTTGCTTTCATAGATTATAAGATATAGTTTCCTTTTTTTCATAGATTAGAATAAAGTTTTATTGTTGTTGTAGGATAGATAGACTTTGCTTTGATAGATTAGATAGTAGTTTGCTTATTATAGATTAAGAATTAGTTGTTAGTCTTTCTTGCTTTCGATAGAATAGATTTCCTTTCATGCATTGCATTGAGCATCTAGTCCACTTGCCTCTTAGATTTCTTTTCATGCATTAGAAATAGTTTTGCATTAAGCATTTAGTCCACTTGCCTCTTAGGCTAGATAATTGCTCAATGAGAAGTTTTACCTTGATTACTTGCAGTAGTTAGTTGCCTTTTATTACTTGTCTTTTGCTTTAGTAGGTTAGTTAGGTGTCTTTGCTTGCTTGTCTATTTTTCTTTAATATGTTAGATAGGTGTCTTTGCTTACTTGTTTATTTATTTTCTTTCATAGTGTAGTTTCTCATTGAATGTAGGTTGGCAAGTTAAAATAGTTTTCTTTTGTCATTTTCTTGTTATGATTAAAGTAGGTTGCTTATTTCTTATTGTTGAACTAGTTTGATTTACATAAATAGTTTTCTTTTGTCATTTGCTTGTTATGATTAAAGTCGGTTGCTTATTCTTATTGTTGAACTAGTTTGCTTTACATAGGGTTTTACTTGCTTTCTTAGGAACTATCCATCGATCCTTGGCCCAAAAGTACTTAGGTCACATAGTTTCAATTTGCTTAGTAGGGTTTGTTCATTAGATAGGTTTTCTTGAGTAGATTAGCCTTAGATAGCTACCTTCCTTAGTTAGGCTATACTCCTACCCATCCTTCTACCTTTGGAATATATTTTGCTACAACTCTAAGTTTACTTACCCCGGGTTGATAATTTAATTGAGGGTTTTTATTGTGTTTTTAGTGCGTATATAACACCCATCATTTTTGGCGTTGTTGCTGGGGAGTTGTCTCAAGGTAAGAAGTAGTTAGGAAATAGATCATTCTTGGACCTTAACATTAGATTGGTGGTGGGGGAACTTTAAGACGAGAGGTAAGAACCTGCGCATCTGCTATAGCAGGTTCCCCCAAACCCAATGGTAGTTTTTCTTTTTGTTTTTTTCATGAATAGACCTATAAACCAAATGGTAGCTTTTTCTTTTGTTTTTTCTTTCTTTCATGAATAGACCTAGAGATCCAAAAGGTATATACATTAAATCTAAATTAGACCTTTTAACCAAGGTTCCTTCTGACCTTTTTGGGGGAAGGAACATTCCACTCATAAGCTCCACAGACCAATACCGAAAAACAAGAGCTAGCTCAACCCAAAGAGATAAAGAAGTCTCTAAAAGAGACTAAAATAGGGAGCACTATAGAATAAGAAATTGAAGAATCAGTAATAGTGGGACAGGAGGCAAGACCACTCGAGCCTTCCATAGAACCAAACAATACAACCTTTGTTTTCTTACCACCATCAGGAGATCCTAACTTAGTGGACATCATCTTTGTGTGAACCAAGTTTTATCAAATGACAAGATGAATTCTAAGGTCATCATTAGTTTGGAAGAACTCTCTCAAATCCTAGCAACAACTAGGATCTCTTCTTTTTAGGAAGAACACATCTTGACAATAGTCAAGAACTTATCTACCTCTCCGGAAATATTAGAAGAATCAAGGTCCTATGAGCTACAAAATGATCTTCCTTGCCAAATTGTGAAGGAAGTTGAAAACTTATGGACTACCTCTGGTGGAGAGCAATCACTAAGACCTGAGATTGAGGAGTTCTCACCATCCATCTCATTAGATCCTTTATGTACTTCAGAAATCAATCATCCAAAAGAAGAGGATATGCATAGCATGATGAGGGAGAGCATAGAAATTAATGTTGATAAACAACAATATTACATTGAAATTTGGTTTCAAGAGGTCATCAGGCCACAATACTATTCTCTTCTTCAACACCTTCTGATGCCAAAACAAGTAGGTTGGTTGGTTCTTCATATCCAGGTAATCATTGCGATAAATTTTTCATATATGGATGTGAGTATGTTTCTTATCTTGCTCTGCACATGGTTACATTGGAAGAGTTCTTATACTTGAATAAATATTTTTCCTTTCTTTTTAGGTAGGGTAGGATAGTAAATAAAAGTTGCATGTTGTTAGTTTAGCTTAGAGTCTAATGCAACCTCATTTTACATTTTCTTTTAATAAAAGAACTATGAGATACATGTTCCTATGACTTGATCTAATTGATCTCCTTAGTTTATTACATTTTAGAGTGTGGTTTTTGCAAACAGTTTTAGAGATCTATGTAGGTCTTTATATCACCAAGGGTAGACAATTCCAAGGAAATATAAAAAGAAGGGATTTCTTCAAAAACATTGTTACACTTGGACCGTGTTGTCTTCTAAGCATCAAATGAATAACGACTTGTTGTAGTTAGCCATGTTTTTGCAAAGATTTTCATCTTCTTGTTCTTAAGGCATTTTAAAAATAAGTTTCTCTTGAAAATCTTCACCACTATATAAGGAAATGATACCATAACCATCAAGGTTAGAGGTCTCTCATACAATTTTCCTAAGAAACCTGAGTAAGTGAGTCAAGTGTCTTTATCAAAGAGTAACAAGGAAGTCTAATTAGCGGTTAGTCATGGAAACATCACAATAATTACAAAGGAAGAAAGTAAGTTGAGCCTAGAGATAGCTTTTTGTTCTTTCTCAATGGTACCATCCACTACACACTAAATAACTTGATTATATCATATATTTAGATAGTCCACATCCGCTTAAGTACCCCTTACATTGGGACAATCACTAAGTAATATAACAGAAAGTCATCCTCTAACATAAATACCATCCTAATTAAAAAAAAAAAGAAAAAAAAAAATTGTTTTCAGAGTTGTTCCCCCATCTTCTTGCATAAAGTAATCTTATACTAAAATATTAAAATATGGAGGGCCAACCTTTGAGGGTTTAAGAGGCTAACTCATCGGGATACTGAATAGGTCTGCTGATAGTAGGTATCGGCCTGTGGTATGACTAGGTAAACCCACCAGAGTACTGAGCAGGCTTTCTGGTAGCGGGGCATTCTACCTAGCGAGGATGGTAATCTGACAAAAAATATATAATAAATTTAAACTTGTCCTGATGTACGACATTACTTGCAGACAGAGTTGACATGAAGTATGTGTGGTTAAGCTAAGGTTAATGAATCTCATACACTTTCCATTGAGAAATAAGTCTAAGACTATCTTGAAACTCTCTTGCCTCCCTCTTCTTATATATATATAGGATCTCTTATCCTATAGGTGGGGCCATCTCCTAACTGTCTCGTCAGACCAATCTGTGAAATTTTATTTCTACACTTGACATGCTGTAAATCTTCGGCTATTGGGAGACCTGACTGGTTTCCTATATTTTTGATTGTGAGGTGTCACAATACTTAGTTGTGGGGTAGGGGTTCATGAGTTGACAAATGATAACATTGCCTAGAAGAAGTAAATCTTTGTAAAAATTTATGTGTATTGTTTTCATGATATAGGCTATTACATCAACAGTCATTTTATTTTCGAAATGCTAATTCCATGTGTGTTATAAACTGTTGTACATCTCCTTAACAAACCACTTAATTGGTTTATTGTCATTACAGACTATTCATTACAGAGTTATGATATCACCGCCCATTTGTATAGTAAAACCCATGAGAAGATGAAGTAGGATTTCTATCAAAATTCTATCATACTTGGTATATTATATCAACAGTTGTTTGTATGCTAAGGTATATGCTGTTGACATCATTGTGTGTGTTATGAGCTTACTGTGCATTTTTATGTTTATGCTATAGAATACTTTGTATCCTTAACTAGTTCTTTGTGACAATTATAGATCAATAACACAATGTTAAACTCACTACAGATCTGTGTTACACACCTATGAACAAAGGAACAAGATTAAGTGGATCTGTATTAGGCTAGGTATTTAGCTCAGTATGGTTTTGATTTGGAGTTCTCTGGATGAGAATCTAGGTCTAGGGAGCTAGGCTAGGGTTTCCAAAAGATGAGTTGCAAAAATAGAATGGGTCAAGGTAGGTATACTCAGTATCATTTAGGATTTGTCATTGCATATAGGGTAGATGTGGCGAGTTCAACATGGGAATAAGATCATGAATCCATTCATAAGAAGAAGCTGTAACATAACATGACAGTTTCATCCAAAATAGTGCAAATAACTTTGACACAATCATAGGAAAGCATGGAGGTGGCAACAAATTGTTGTAGAAGAGCAACACGTTTTGGAGGCCTTCCTCGATGAGTTATTTAATGAAAATGTTATGAATGGAAATATGAATATGTCCTATACACTCTGGAGTCACTAATCCAAGCAAAAATATACATATAAAACCTTCACAATTGATTTGGAAACCAACTATCCAAAAGTACAACAATTGTGACAGAAGCGCAACAGAAAAATAGGGGTCAAATATGGGGCTATAAATTTTTAACCATAACACATTTTACAAAAATAGGAGAGGTTTTTGTATATAAGGTTGTTCTTAAGATAAACCTCTTTTATTTTTGTGAAATTCATTCCCATGTTCTTGGAATATGTGCCACAAATGAATGACTAAAACAAGAAATTAAATTGGAGAATTTGATTTTCTGCGATGGGCCTCCAAGAAAGTTGAATATCTCCCACTAAATGCTACCTGTGTAAGCACTGAAGGATATTATTATTATTTGGTATGTCATTAGAAAAAACCTTCTTTGGTTTTTCAAAATTCATCTTTATTTGGTCAAAAACCTCTTTTGAAAATAATGACTAAAACAAAAAATTAAATTGGAAAATTTTATTTTCTGAAATAGGTCTCCAAGAAAGTTGAATATCTCCCAATATATGATACCTGTGTAAGACCTGAAAGAGGTTATTGTGATTTGGTATGTCATTAGAAATAAACTCCTTTGGTTTTCAAAAATTCATCTTTATGTGGTCAAAAACATCTTTTTAAAATGATGACCAAAAACAGAGTCAAAAGCACAATGTGGTCTTGTAGAACACTTTTTGTGACTTTTCCTGATCTATTTTCTGATGTAGTAGTTCCTAGCCATGTGTCTTTGAAGATTTATGTCCATGTTGGCCTTTTTCAGGAGCATCTCCAGGTTTTCATTGACTCTTCCAAGACAATATTCTCTGTCCTTTTCAAATCTTGCCGCAATGGTGTCTTCCATGTTCTGTTGACATAGTGAAGGTAGATACTCTGTTTTTAAGCCTTTCATTTTCGATTATTAGCTCACTTTCAGTTCAATAAACAATTGAATTTTCCCTTATACTTTTTAAAGAGCTTGGATAATATGTCCTCTCAAGTGAGGAAGAATGTAACTAAGCCCCACACCAACCTCTTTCACCATGGCCTTATCAAACTCCTTGTTTTAGACAAATTGGAAAAAACAGGGGCAAACTTGGGATGCATTCATTTATCAATTTGTAAACCCTCACCTGAAAATCAAGACTAGCAAAAAGACATCATATCTAAGGACTATTTCTCCATCCAAACCCCACTCTCCAAGGACTCCAAACCCTCCTACACAAGCCATTTCTTTAACAGAGCAAAAATCCAAGAAGCTTGTTGAAATCCAACAACAGCCTCATAGCACAACTGAAGCAACACAAGGGGCATAAGGAAAAGTCTTCACAGCAAGAAGGAGGGGCTTCTAAAGGTGATCCTCCTCAGCAAGCTTAGTCATGAGGGTTAATTTATTTTTGTTTGTAGTGGGACCTGCAAAATCTTAAGTGTGGGGGTAATGTTGGGCCCGAGATATGTCACTTTTATGACAGTTATTATACACTTTTGTCACATGCACATATGTGTTTTTCATCTTTTAAAGGAGATTTTTGAATAATTTCGTGATAAAACGGTATGATCGACATAGGGTACGTATAATTCATGTTTAATGATTGTATCAAGTATAATTCATCATGTTTTATGACTTCCAAGAGATAATTCATAGTTTTCTGGTGTTGCAGGGCAAAAACACACTACGTTTCTAGTTCTGACACTTGATCCGACACTCATTCCGGCACTCAATCCGACACTCTGTCCAGCACTGCGTATTGCACAAAAATACAGGGTGACTTTGCGGTTAAGGTATTGGCAGCCAGTGACAGGAAAATTGAGCAAGTGGGTTTTGTTCATGATTACCCCCTTCAGCTACTGCACTTCTGACAACTCAGTTTCAGTTGTTCAAGAGGGCGATTATTGGCTCGCTCTGTTTTATCAGTTAGGGTATCATTTAATGAAATTTGCCAATTTTAGAAGTGGTTCGACCCCCCTGTGGTCGACCACTTGATCTGTAAATCTTATAAATACCACCGTGGTGGTCATACAATAGCTAAGGAGCAGTATACAAAGTAGAGGATAGAGATAAAAACATTTTCTTTGGTTTTTGCATTTTTTTTAATGCCCAGAATTATATAAGACTACATTTTTCAAGTTTTAATGGTGAATTCATTTTGCTGAGCTCGTGGTGTGCATTTGAGAAGTGAGCACGACTTGCAGGGGGACCCACCAGCAATCTGGTAACTGTTCTTTGTGTTATTTATGCATTTCATAGCTTAGATGTCTTTTCCTGTACATGAACTATTCCTTCATTTATTTGTTATCTAATTTGTTGTTGTAGTTTAACTGTTTCAATTTTCTTTTGCAGGTTAGTATAAAGACGTGTGTTAATATGCATTGATTGATAGATAGAGACGAATTTGCAAATTCATAGACTAACCCCATGTGCAATTAGATATTAGACTGTGTTTTATTTTATGTTGTTAGAATTAAATTTAAAAACATAGTTTTAATTAGGATAGAACAGAGTTTTTAATTGAGCTTTCTTTGACAGGGATTTGATGGATGGATAGGATCAATTTCAGTTTTTAATCATAGCTTGCTTATTTAATTTTTATGTAGAATTGGCTTAGCTAGTTGTTGGTTAATATAATTGTTAGTTTACTTTTTAATGTCATGTTTTAAATTCCTGTTTTTAAGCTTTTCTTTACTGCAGTTTGAATTGTTAGAATAGATGTAGCATATTTCCTTTATGTAATTTCCTTCCTAGAATTAAATTGCAATTATATTTCTTAGTTAATGGTTGAATCAAGTTTTCTTTGAGTTTTCATAGATTTAAAATACATTTTTATTTCTTTCATAGATTAAAAGAATAGTTTCCTGCTTTCATAGATTAGAACATATAGTTTCCTTGTTTTCATAGATTAGAATAAAGTTTTATTGTTGTTGTAGGACAGATAGACTTTGCTTTGATAGATTAGATAGTAGTTTGCTTATTATAGATTAAGAATTAGTTGTTAGTCTTTCTTGCTTTTGATAGAATAGATTTCCTTTCATGCATTAGAAATAGTTTTGCATTAAGCATTTAGTCCACTTGCCTCTTAGGCTAGATAGTTGTTCAATGAGAAATTTTACTTTGATGACTTGCAGTAGTTAGTTGCATTTGCTTACTTGTCTTTTGCTTTAGTAGGTTAGTTAGGTGTCTTTGCTTGCTTGTCTATTTTGATTTAATAGGTTAGATAGGTGTCTTTGCTTACTTGTTTATTTATTTTCTTTCATAGGGTAGTTTCTCATTGAATGTAGGTTGGCAAGTTAAAATAGTTTTCTTTTGTCATTTGCTTGTTATGCTTAAAGTAGTTTTCTTATTGCTTATTGTTGAACTAGTTTTCTTTACATAGGGTTTTACTTGCTTTCTTAGGAACTATCCATTGATCCTTGGCCCAAAAGTACTTAGGTCACATAGTTTCAATTTGCTTAGTAGGGTTTATTCATTAGATAGGTTTGCTTGAGTAGATTAGCCTTAGATAGCTACCTTCCTTAGTTAGGCTATACTCCTACCCATCCTTCTACCATTGGCATATATTTTGCTACAAATCTAAGTTTACTTACCCCGGCCCGGGTTGACAATTTAATTGAGGGTTTTACTGCTTTTTTAGTGCATATATAACACCCATCAACTGCTATGTTCTTTTATTGAGTCTAGATATGCTCTTTCTTCTAGTGCTGATATATTAGGATCAAATCTCATAGGAAGAGATTTTAGTACCTTTTGAACAATCACAGACTCTTTAATTTATTCTCCCAATCCTATCATTGCATTTACTATTTCATCGAATCGTAAGAAGTAAGCTGCAATATTCTCGTCTTCCTTCATCTTTAGTTGTTTGAACTGACCTCTATAAGTTTGAAGCTTTACTGCTTTGACTTTTGAATCTCCTTCATAAATATTTTGAAGCTTGTCCCAAATCTCTTTAGCGGATTTGCAATGTATAACTTTGGTGTATACTGATTCACAAAGACCATTTAGAAGTGCATTTGTGGCTTTGTAATTATTTTTCCCTAGTTTTATTGCTCTTTCATTTGCCGACAGAACTGCTGGTTCTTTGTATCCATCTACAACAGATTGCCAAATTTCAAATCCCTATGCATGTATATATGTTTTCATCCTTTTGCCAAATTTCATCCTTCTGTCCATCAAACTGTGGTATTCCATTTTTATACATGTTGTTGCTCTCCATGATCTACCTTTCAGTGGGTAAACTGATTTCTGAAGGAGCCTGCTCTAATACCAATTGTTGGATTACAGAGAGGGGGAGTGAATTAGTAATAGAGCAATACAATCCTTTTCAACCACAAAATGCAAGTGTTATATCAATGTAGCCTTATCATGCAATAGTTGTATAGTAAATAAACAATGAACAAATGATCAATCATATGCATAGACATTACACCAGTGTTTTACGTGGAAACCCAAAGTGGGAGAAAACCACAATATGTTTTTTCTTATATGTCTTTAAGAGTTACATTCATTGGAAGCACCAACTTCCTTTGTTTTCCAGCTGAAACTGGAAGGAGGCTCCAACCCCTTAGTTTCTGAGGCTACAACTTGAGGGAAGATTCAATTCCCCAATTCTCTGGTTACAAGCAGAAGGAGGCTACAACCCCCTATGTTCTACAAATACAACCACCTGTCCTTGCCCTGTCCAACCACCCTGACGTAGAAGTAGAATGATGGAACCACTGTTACACTATCACTATGAGATATACCACTGTACACCTGTACGAATCAACCTATACCATAAACAAGTGCATCAACCATGCACCAACCTGTACCAAACAACCTGTAATCAGCATGTACCATAAACAAGTGCATCAACCATGCACCAACTTGTAATCAGCCTGTACCATAAATAAGTGCATCAACCATGCACCAACCTGTACCTCAACCTCAACCAAAATCCCTCATGAATTTCAACATCCAAATGTGATTTGTAACTCTGTAATAGACCTGGTGTATATGATCACATACTTGTAAACCTTCCTCAACAAGAGACTAGCATTTTCATCAAATTTTACTTTAGTCTCACATGACTAGTTTTGGATTAGTCAACAACCCTAACATGTAATAATCATAAATATGTACCTATAATTAATAAAGATATGAAAATGGTACAAAATGTTCTTCAGTGTATTTTATGGAATTCCTCTAGATTTCACTACTTGGAACCTCTCAGAAAAGGAGTTATAGAAAAAATGGCATACCTTGTTGAATTCTGTCTTATTCTAGAGAGCGAACTTGTAGAGAGTGCCCCGCATGGAATATTTGTTGTATGGATATGAAAATTGTACACAGAATACTACAGACTGTACTATAACTAATACATTTGATCTTACTAAATTTGGATATGTTATGAATAAGTTATGACATTTTTACCCGAAACACCTATTTTAGACTAGTTTAAGGACTAGAAACAAACCCTATTTTACACATCGTGTAACTCCCAAAATACATCGACCCACAAGATGAACTTTGTATCAAAACTACTTGGATATGTTTCCTCAATGTCCTCCCGATTTGACAGTCTGAATCATTCTAGAAATATTTTTAGTGCGAAAATGGTGAGATGACCTGTAAATAACATACCTTAGAAAGCATCATCAAAAGAATTTATCCTCCCTTGAACTTCGGCCTTCTTTACTTCACCTTCCCTTTGAAATTCGACTTAGATATCCTTTGGTTACCTCAGTCACTTGTAGATATTCAATATTCTCAAGTTTGATTGAAATGAGAGAGCCTTTTCTCTTATTTATACTTTCATGTAGCTTCCTCAAGGGGTTACCTTTTAACCATCTTAACCCACTTTCCTTATTTTAGGGTTAACCCACTTCTAACCACTTGTCCACTTAGTAATTTCTCCATTAACTTTATTATTTAAATAATTTATTTTGTATCCACTTTGACTTATAGTACACTCATCACTTCACTTTATCTCAAGGGGTTACCTTCTAAAATCTCTTAAACCACTTTGACTACTTTGACCTTTTGGGGCTTCTAGATGATTCATGAGGGTTCTCCAACTTCACATGGCCATAACTCTCTAACCGTGAGGAGTTATGTGACGTTCCACATACCACCGAAAATGGCATGACATGTACTATCCATCTAGAATAGTCTTACCTGCAAATATATCAAAACTCATACCATTATCCATAAAACAAACTTGGGTCCACTACCCAAACCTTTGTTCTACCGAAATTCCCTACCAGAATTTTTTCAAGGGTTGACATCAATGAAAACCAACCCAATTAATCAACAACTAGGGTCCAATTATATCTATATGGCTACCATCCACCACTGAATGTCAATCTGACCCATTGGGCATCTATAAGTTCCCCAACACTTCCTTTACCACATTCATGATCAACATTTAATCAACCATTTTACCTTATTTATAATAAATTTTAATGTCTAATAACATTTGGACTATTCCCTTAAATCCAAAATACAATTTCAAAGTATGTTACTTACTAAGTATTCCAGTTCAGAATTCCAGATTATCTTTAGATCATAATCAGTCTGAACCATTACACGTAGAATTCTTCCTTATGTTTAGCAATAGTCATGGATGGAGGTCACTCCCCTCCTCCCACATGAATTCTAGAAGGTTAGTTTCCTATCCACTAAGAAAGGGAGGCTGTTGTGATTTCTCACTCAATTACTATATTTCTATAGCTGCGTTTATCATCTTGATTAGAAAAACCCTACTCAACAATTCATGTACCCAGAAACAAAATTTCTTTTCTCAGTTCCCTTCGAAACCCGAGAGTTGCACATGCTTTCCCTTTTCAGAGAATGGTTACCAGACCCATTCCTCTTGCATTGACACATCCTTGTGTTAAGAGGGATACACACTACCCTAGAAAAACCTTGAGATTTTGAATTTGCTCTTGTCACTTCACTCCTACCTTCATGAAAGTTGTTCTCAATCTATTGGGTTCCTTTTTTACTTGCTTACTGGGTTATTCCAACAACAATTTTCATTCATTATATGTCAAGTAAATTTACCTTACCATTTCCATCAATCCTCTGATCATGAAGGATCATACACATATACAAGGTTTAATCCTTCATTAAAGTAATAATTATTACTGTCACAGATCCTTTCAATCCATTCACATCCAAGCCTTTCTATTAGTGCCCATTAGCATAATCCCACTCATGTAGGATTGTCTATCATTTCCCAAAATAAATGATAGGCTTCCTCTACTATAGACTAGAATGATTCAATCTCGTTGGGTAAAATCCCAACTGATTTTGTTTTTTAATATACACCCCTCTCCTCAATGAACTTATGCAGATAATTTCCGTACGATAGTAATACTATTAGCGGGATCATTTTAGCCTTGGTAAACTAGTTTTATGATTGTTATCTGACCCATCCAGGCCTATTTATGAATCATTCTCTTCTAGATAGGGTAGGGTAGTACTCCCTCTCCCTTAAAGTTTTCTAAGAAAGAAAAACCACTTGACTCTTTCGTGAGCTCAAGCAGGCCAAGTGTTGTTGCCATGCTCTGATACCAATTTGTAACACACCCGACCCCTAAATATCCTTCTAGGGATGGGGCATCAAAATGTTTCTCACTCTAATCATCTCTCTAAGGTATTCATCCTCTTCTACTTGCCCACATCTTTCTAACGACTGTTACCGACTCTAATCTGACCTTTGGTTTGCAAGACATGGCCTCCCAAAGTTTTTCGAGCATTATCAGTTCAGGGAATCAGGACCACATGGAAGTTAGCGTTCAATGTCGAACACCCCTTTTCCTTATTACACACATACTCCTTGATGTCCCGAATTTCAGGACTCCCAAAGTCCCAAAATCTCTCCACATGGCTCCGGACATATGGCGTTCAACGTTAGACATTCGACGTTCGACGTTTGGCGTGGAACATCCCTTTTTCTTACTGCACACCTGCTCCCCAAAGTCATAAAATCTCTCCACGTGGCTCTGGCCACATGGACGAAACAGGTAAGTTCCAAGGATGACATGCATCAAGGGCCAAGGGTGACATGTGTCCTCAACAGGGGGTGACACATGTCACATTCCAATAGGAATATAGGGTCTACGAATATCACAAATCGAGGTGACACGTTGCTCATCGATCGTGGTTCCATGTCACCCTGGTGATGTAAGATTGTGATGTCACACCAGACTAAAAACCTTTGAACATCCCTCATATATCACAGTCAAGGTGTGTCTACATAGATCCATGAATCTATATCTCATGTTAATTCATAAATTCGACGTTCAGGATTTTTGTGATGCAAGCTCTTCTTTTGCTTGTGGAGTTGGTCAGTGATGGACTAACCACAACCTAGATATGATGATCAGGAAAAGTCCCGAAGCATATTTGGATCGATGGACCTCATCACTTCGGACTTCAGAGCTTATCGACACACCACACCTCAAATCCCCCAGAGTGCTAAGTCTTTGGACTAAAGAATCTGGTGCCATGCGTCCCCTGTATATCGACGGTTGGGATTTACTCTGTCGGTTGTGACTTTGGGAGTCTTCACACTTTGACAACTCTCATCCAAATTCCTCCAGAGTTTCAACCCTTCTGACCTTGAAATCTCCTGCTATGTGGCCTCCACACATGACAATGCCATCACTCGACACATGGATCCCCACGTGCTCTTGATGTGACACAAAACATCCCTCGATCGAACAATTGAGAGGGGTCCTGAAGGATCCATAGATCCACAGTCAAAATTCCTTCGCAATTCTGTCCCTTCGGGGGTTTTGAAGTTACAACACCCTTTTCCTCCTGAAGCAGTCAACGTCGGGCTCACTGCATCGTAGATTCGACGGTTGGGATAGTTCCCAGGAATCCTCAAATCTATGGCCCAGATTAACTTCAGGCTCCAAGACTTCGGAGGATCCATCTCTCTTACGTTTAATACCAAAATTCCCCGAACTCGCAAATACTGAAGGAATCGAGGATTTAATGCCAACACTCCTTCTCCAAATCCAACGGTCGTGACAGACCTTGTATCCTCCCAGACAGATATCATCAGCTTGTCTTCCAAACAAAAGAATCTTCCCCTTTTTGAGACTTAATATCGCTATGCTCCCTGAGCTTTGTTGGTTCTAAAAGACTTAGGCACCGACGCGCACTTTGTGCTCTTTCTCCTAAGATTAACAGACTCATTTTCCCAGGAGACTCACAACAATTGGGAGTGTGGGAATGCATACGAGAAACTGTGTCCAAGGTTGACGAACTCACAGTTCCTTTGCTTAAACTTGAGCCACTACAGGGATCAATCATTTACATGTACAAACCATATAGTTCCTTACTTTCTTAAATACACAATCAAGAAAAGATAATGGGACATAGTCTAATCATCAAGAAAACATGCACATCCCTGAAACATTCACAGGATAACCAACTTTAATTTACAGTTATAGTTCAATTACAGAGGATATGAGAATACGTGTCTATTTTAGGTTGAAGCCAACTAACTGACTGTGGGTGTTCTCCTTTCCACCCAACCATAGGCTCAGAGGTATTCATTCTTAGCACTCTGGCCACTCTCGTGCCAAGCCATGATATCACTAGGGAAATTTATGTTGTTTCTCAAAGATCCTCTCTTATTCACAACAAACCTGTGAAGTTTATTAGATGCTTCCTCAGCATCAAACTCACGTCCTTTCTATTTCCTCTTGCATATCTAGGTCACACGTTCCCCTCTATGCATGCTCCCTTGTCTAGTGTCTATCCTTCTCTCTGCATAGCCTCACACCCTCCCCCTTTCATGCCCTTCCCAGGATGGTTCTTGACCTATCTAGTTCCTTTTGTCAGAAGGAAACTTGGGTCAGCCTGGGTCTCCAGGACTCTATGGTACTTCGGGTTGACAACTTCTTATCTCCTCATCCAGACCATGCCTCCATTCATGGGGGTGGTTGATCATTCAACCTCTAGTCCTTCCTTCATTAACTGATTCCTCTGCTTGGAATCCAGAGGTTTTTTTTAATTCCCAACAAGGGGGAATTTGGAGTCATTTGACATAATGAACCCTCTCTTATAGTTTTCCCATTCTTTCCTCTAGTGATATCATGACCAATACTTCAAGGCTTCACCCCCACGGTCAGTCATTTGCAATATAAACAAAATGCATTTACATTTTTCACATGCCATAGCATGGAAATCCTATTTAATGATTAATTACAAGTTGGGGGAAACAAGGGTATTACATCATTGATTTATTGGTGGAAACAGGAAACAAGAACTACAAAACAAATATCTACTGCATGCACTCCTAGGTACAAGAGCATTGCGCTAGTTCATTTACGGAGAAAAAATATAGGGCTTCAGGCATAGACCATTCACCCATCTAGGACGAAGAATACCATCTAGTTGTGTGAGCCTAACAATACTGGATTCATAGATTTCCACAACTATAAAAGGTCCCAACCAATGCATTTGTAGCTTCCCCTGATGTTTCTGATATTTGTTGTCGTATAACATGAATGGGTCACCTTGTGCAAACGAATTACGCTTTATATGGTGGCTATTTCAAGCCTTTTTCTAGACTTTCTCCACATTTTGATGAAAATTTGCTAATAATCTAGCCATTTCAAGTTCCATTAGCTCCATAATTCGTGCTAATACATAGTCATCATATGTCATCTTAGTAGCTTGCTCAATGAATAGACTTGGGGTGAGAAACTCAGTTGGCATGATTGCTTCTCTACCATATATCAGTTGAAATGGTGTATACCTATGTAATCACTTCATGGTAGTCTTTTAATCCCATTACACAACTCGAACTTGCTCATCCCAGTTGTCTTGATTTGCGCAACAGACCTTAGTCAACCCCATCTCCAAGATTTTCTTAAATGCTTCCAATGTTCTCTTATCTTGCGAATGGTAGGGACCGGTCTTATGATGATGAATAAAAAATTCGCTTGTAAGGGTCACGATAGTCTCACTAATAAAATGGGCTCCTTGATCACTCGTCAAGATCCGAGGACAACAAAACAGGTAATGATATTCTCAAAAATAAACCGTGTTGTTGTGGTTGTAGAGAAATCCCAAACAACTTCTGCTTCATCCCATCGAGTTAGGTAATCAATTGCAGTAATTATGTTCTTTCCTTTTAATGCTTGGCAGGGGGATTTATTGGACCGATGAAATCGACAAACCATTTTTCAAAGGATTTCAATGCTTAGATAGGTTGTAAAGGTAACTAATAATAGCATGATGGATTTCCCACTCTTTGACATACATCACATGCCCGATCATAGGCCTTAGAATCTTTAAACAATGTAGGCCACCACAATCCTACCTGTAATATTTTTCGAGTAGATGCCTTTCGAATTACATGTCCTCTCGCAACTCCACTGTGGCACTCCCACAAAATGTCAGTTAGTTCATGATAAAGTACACACCATCTTAAGATATTATCCAATCCCAACTTGTATGGTTGGCCTGGAATCAGTTGATAGTTTGTTGCATGAACCATAAGGTGCATCATCTAAGTTGTGGAATAGCCCTCCGACATAGTACTAGTGGTTAGAAATAATGAAATATCCAAAAAATAATTAGGAATAGCCTCAATACGAAAAATATATGAATCATGGAGTTGATCATATACAACTCCACCACTTTCTCCCGACTCTATTCTATAAAAATGATGTGGCCCCACATTTAGTTTACTAGGCTTGACAATGAACTCAAAAGAAAACTTATGAAATAACAACCATCTACAAAATCTTCCTTCTAACAATGGTTTGTTAACCAGATACTTCAAAGCAGAATGATCAATAATAAATTTAAAATGACCTCCTAACACATAATGTATAAACTTTTTTAAAGCATAAACGATTGCCAAACCTTCCCTTTCAGTTGTAGTGTAGTTGCGCTCAGCCTGGGAAATCTTTCGGCTGGAAAAAGTAGATAGGATGATCTAGATTTCCTTCCCCTAGTTGTTCCATAATAATGCCTAACACAATCATAGAGGCATCAATTTACATATGAAACTCAATTTTCTAGTTAGGATAAGTTAAAATAGGTGCAATATTCATGTTTTCTTTTAGTATGTCAAATGCTTTATTGCAGTCCTGATTCCAACAAAATCATTCAGACTTCTTCAATAGTTGTTCCAAAGGTGTTGTTATACTATCATAACTCCTAATAAACCCGTGATAGTATCCCGTATGGACCAAATTAGTTCACAACTATTTGACAGTGGTAGGGGGAGGAATATTAATAATTATTGCAACTTTCACAGGATCTACTAGCACTCCTTCCCTACAAACGATATGTGCAAGCAGATTCCCAAATGGTACATAAAAGATACACTTTCTCAGATTAAGGGAAATTTGTAGTTGTTTGCAGCAATCCAACATTAGTCATAATAAATTGATGTGCTCCTCGAGTAACTTGTACATAGTCCAATCATACAGGTATACCTTGAGAAACTTGTGAATGAAGTCACAAAATGTCACAATCACTATCCGAGAGAACACTGTTGGGGCATTATTGAGCATAAAAGGCATAACATTATAGGCAAATTATCCCCACTCGGTAGTGAAGGTAGTCTTTTTCTTGTCTTCTTCGGAAATTCTAACCTGGTGGTATCCAAAACAAAAACATATGTAAAGGAATACGCTTCATTTCCCACTAATATATCTAGGAACTCATCTCTAAAGGGGGTAGGAAAGGGGTCATGTACACAGGAAAATTTCAGGCTCTTGTAATCCACACATACTCATATATCCTACATGCCTTTCTTGCTTTGTATGAAAATAGGATTGATCCATTCAACCTTATCTACAAGGAAAATCATCCCAACTGCTAACATCATATCAATCGCCTTCTTCACTTTCTCTTTGACTTTGGTGTTCATACCATATGGCATGTGTTTGACTGGTTTTGACTCAGGTTTTAACTCTATCTTCATCTCCCCTAAATATCCCTTAATACCTTCTAGTTCTGAAAAGCTTGTAGGGAATAGATCCTTGTATTCCTGAAACAGAGCTTGTATCTTTGTCATGGTTTGTTCATCACAATAATCCCCTATGGAAGATAGCTTAGGGTGTTCCTCACTCCCTATGTTTATTTTTCACAACTTCAGGGGCTTAGAATAAGAACTATCAACATCATCTAACTTAGTGTCGTGAAAAAATCTAGTGCCTTTGGATTCTTTAAATGTCAAATGCCTGAATTCATCTAGGCCTTCAGGGTATCTTAGGTCTTCATCAATTTTACTACAAGCCAAGGGTATTTTTGTAGGGGCTGGGTAAAGGCTATGATGAAGTAGGTATTCATGTTCAGGACATACTATGGGAAGATGTAGAGGTTTAAATTCATCCATAAATAGCATTTTTATAAACTGTGGCAAAGCTAGAGTGATTTCAGGCAGCTTACCCAAAAATGAGAAGTCTTGGCATAATTGGTTTTGAAGAACTTCCCAACAAGTGATTTGTCGTCGAGCTTCCTCATGCACATATCAAGCGGCTAGAATTTTTCCCAAATAATAAATAAATTGATGAACCCAAAATGCAGAAGGCAGTTTGGAAGCTTCCCTTACCTAAATACAATGCACACCATGCTCCTTTGGATCAAAGAACCCGTCATATGCTTCCAAAATTGAGGTATGGGTTTTTGGCTTATGATATTTATTCATATGTGTAATCTGTGATGGGGGGATAAAACAATACTGGATGGAATGCTTTGTTTCATCCCAGGAAGACAAAGTACCCTTATGGGTGGCCCACCATTGAGTTGCAGATGATCTTAATGAAACATCAAGTACGAGAGATCTTTTCTCTGGCACAACCTTATCTTCCAGATCCACAAGAAATATTCCCAAATATGAAGTGCCATCATACACAAGGTGTTCTCTAATATCTGATCCAACCCACCTGATTTCTTTGATAGTTTCACAACATCCTTAAAATTTCTCATATCTTCCCTGTTTCCAGTTGTCAAAAGCTATCTCAGAATCTTCACCTGTAGACTAAATACTTTTCCAACTTACTGGACCATCCATAGCAGGTTTAATAGAATATTTCCACTTCCTTGTAGTTAGAGTGTAGATTTGATCCAAGACATCCTATTACATGTTCTCATCGATTGGATCTGTATATTGAGGACCTTGGTAAGAGTCTAAAGATTGGGTTAATTTCATACCATCTGCTTCAAAGGTAATGATTTATTTCTTGAGATCTATAATAACACAATTTTCATATGCCTAATCGATACCCAATAGAGCTAGATATGGATCCTTCTCCCCCATTATTCCTATGACCTCAAAGTATGTTATTGTTTTAATGCCAACTAAGTCCACTTCAAAGTTTTGCAGTCTCCCAATAGGGTAGATAGAATATTGATTGGCCATGCACAACTGAATAGGTGAATAAACAAGCTTGGGCTTACCCATGGATTCCCAATTTTTTTTGGGTAGTATGTTAACATGAGACCACAAATCTAGCATAACATCGCTAATCTCATAGTCGTGATGTGAGTATTTAGTCTAAATTCCCTTCCAGGTCTCTGCTTCCTCATCTATACTCTACTTGTATGTCTCTCTAGAATATTAGCAATAATCGGCTCCTCTCGACTCCCTTCAACCTCCAAAGTCCCCCTAAGCACATTCCGTAACTTAGTGAGTTGTTCGTCATCCAAAATATAAAAAAAAAGTTGAAACCATAGATCAATAATTTTCTGTGATGTTGCTGACAGGTTGTTTGGAGCCAACATGTTTTCCACGACTCTTGATTGAAATTAAACACTTGGCTCTATAGCTGCTGATATGGGAAGTTTAGATATTTTTCAAAAAATTTCTATGATGTTCTAGAAGAACTCCTTTTTTCTTAGGGGATCATACTTATAATCCACTGGTACATCTTTCTGAATCTTACATTTATTGGGATTGTCAAGATCAACACCAGTCCTTGTTCCTCCTCGAGTAATAATGTTAACATTGGTCTCATTTTTTTCAGTAATAGGTCGAGGCTCATAATTTATTAAATTGGCACCCTGTTGTCTTACACAATATTCCCATTTGGAAATCAATTTCGAACAGTCCTTAGTGGCATGAGTGTTTTTTCTATAATGTGCGCACCAAGGTATTCTTGCTAGTGGAAATCTCTTGTGAGATGCCCTTGTTCATCACAATTGTAACAAAGAGTTGGTCCTCTCCTGCCATTCTTCCTGCCTCCAAATCCTCCCCCGCCTCTTCCTCCTCCTCCAAATGATGGAGGAATTTCATCAAACCTAATTGCAGATCGATCCAACCTGTCTGGAAGAGCATCCAGGGCACGAAACTGCTTGGTGGTGTGAGTGGTCAACCCACAAAATTTGTAGTATACCGTATTCAAAATAGGGGAATACTTTTGTAGGATTGGATAGTGTCAAGGGGAGTGACCATAGCTTTGACATATTTCATAATATTCCCCACTCTGACCTCCGTGATGATTTGGGAAGGAATGGTACTGCACAGGACCATGAAATGGCATTGTAGTGGAAACTTGTGTGACCCCTCCAACGGTCCTACTGGTGGAGGTGCCACTGAGTGTGGAGGGGGTCATATTCCCCTCAGTCTATGACCCTTGGTGTAGCATCATGTACAGGATACCTATGGTCGACCTCCTATAGGGAGGGTTAATTCATGAATCTTGTTAGTTAATGCCTAGATATGGCCTTGCAGCTGCGCAATATTAGTGTCTTCAGTCAATCTCATAACCCGTAAGATTCCTGGATATCCATCCATTGCTTCAATTTTCATTGTCTATTCTAAGGCTCCCCCCTAATGTAGTTATTCGTTGTTGGGTTAATGGTATCCAGGTCAATGATAACAATGCTTGTATAAGCCATTCTCGTTGGTGATATTCGTGGATGGGGTTTGCCATTTCCCTATCACATCCTTAAATCTTTGGTTATACTCCCATGAAGACTCACCATCTCTCTATTTGATCTCTTGTGACTCAAATAGAGCCTATTGTTCTGACCGTGGTAAGTATAATTCTGGTATGAATCGTTGTTTGACTTGAGCAAGAGTGAAATCATGTCCTTGAGGATTCCCTGGTTCAATGTATTTCATATACCATTTTAAAGAACAGACTTTCAAGGTGGTCTGAAACTCGACTAGTTTGTTAGCATCCAGAGTTCCACGAGACCTCATGATGGCCTAAAAAAGAAACCAATGTTGTTTGACATCCTCATCCCCTTTACCCCAAAATTCTAGGTATAGGGTGAGCGATCCTGCATGTTGAGTTTCCATTGGAGAACTTGGGGATCCTATCAAAATGAACCCTAGAGGTCCTGGTTGTGAAATAACTAAAATACTCGCCACACTACTATTTCTACTACTCCTTAAACTTACTGGACTAGAAGGGTTAGACACAACATAACATACATAAATATTAAATGGAGAGATTACCAAATTGGCATATGGCGTTGGGGGAGTAAGCAAATCCGGGCTGGGTCCTTCACCAATAGAATAAAGTTATTTAATATGGGGGGTCGTGTGATATTGCAAGATTCCTTCTACTTCGTAGTGCAGTTGTGTAACTTTTGGTGTTATGAGCTTTGATTCGATCGTAACTCCTTCTGAGGTCTCGAATGAGCCACCTGATTCAAATGCGACAACTATTCTGCCTATTTTTAGAAAAATAGGATCATGGAGAAATAAAATAAAATAAATGTGGAAATAAAACACAAAAGATACACAATACAATAGAGACACAGATATACGGGGTTCACCCAGTGTGGACTACATCCACTAGAGAAATTTCCAGGTCCTTCCTTTTTATTATCCAGTAAATGAAGGGATACAACCTACAACACAACCATTGTAACTTCCTCTTCTTTCTCTCACATTCTCCTCTCTCATAATACAATATTCGTGATAATACACAACTGCAATACAATTCCCTCATAAAAAAGGGTTGCCTTCTAGGGAAAAAAACTCTAACATAATATATACTATTAGATATGTGACTTAATGATGAACGGTCAATATTGACTATGAAATTACAATATACATTTACAAGGCAATTTTTCCTTCGGGGGCTTCGCTCCCAAACCCCCGCTAGCCCCCGGATCCCCAACTGGGGGAATGAACCCCCTGGACCCCGTAGGGGGGAAATCCCCCCCTGCAACCCCACCACATGGAGGGGTGTACAGTATTCATGGGGTATACAAATGGCTGAAAACAAATACATCTGAATCATGAAGATAATCAGGCTCCACAACCAACAACTACTTCATTTGTTTCACTTAAGGTTCACACATGTTATTTATTTCCTTCAGAACCTTCACTAATCTCGTCAAATATTTCCTTCAACCATCGCATGGCCAACCTTCCTGGTATCTATAACTCTCCCAACCTAACTAATTCCTTCTTCCGAATACCATCACAATCCATCTCCTTCTGCAATGGATCAGATCTCTTCATCACCTTTCTCATCTGAATTTTCCACCTCTTTTCGACAACCACAACCCTCCTCAGAGCTTGTTTATTTCTTGCAAGTTTCTCTCGTTGGCCACCCATCACCCTAAACTCTTTCTTTATTTTCTCATGACCCTGCCTTGAACCACCCCTCTCAGGAACATGGGTTTACATTTCCATCTCCCCTAGAACATGTAACATTCCCTCTTCCGCAAGAAAATTTTTAATCCAAAGGGGCATTTCCCACAACATTGTTCCTCAGGCTCCTTCTTTGAATACAAATTCTTCTTTTGAAAAATATTGGTGGTTCTCAACAAAAAATTCAATGATATATCCTTCCAAGGATGTATGTACCTAGAAATCCACAGCTCTATAAATTGGATGATCTATCTAGTGAAGGGATGTTAAATGCTCATCAATCCAATTATATCTTCTCTTGCCTCTATCTTTGAATTCTTGTGCTTCTTGTAGCTAGTCATGCCACTTAAATACCTCTTTCAAGAATTGAATCCAAAATATCTCGTACTGGTCTCTTGATGGTTATGAGTAAAAAAAAATTCTCTTCACAACCCTCACACTTTTGTGTCGTAACTCAGATTCTTGCAGAATAAATTCGTCACACCTTATTTCCGACCAATTCTCAATGTCAAACTTAAAGATATGATGCGACATCCTCTAAAAAATCACTTGAAAGGTTTAGGTCCCAACAACAGAACCATTTGTTGGTGAAAAATTGGAGACCAGGATTCTCAGAGGTTACCAAAAAAGGTACCATTGTATTCTAGTAGTGATGACATATTCAACCTTCTGCAAGGGAAGGAGGTATCACCCAAAGTGCAACCGAGACTCATGTATGATAAAGTGATTAAGCAAGGATGCATTATCAGTTTTGACACAACACACTGTAGTTTCACACTTGAATGTGAAAATATTATGGCATTAGAAATCTAAACTAGTATATGCATCAGCTAACTGTGTTGCGCAACATGAAGTTAAGTACATGCACGAGGAGACACTTGGAAATAAAGACTTAATATCAAATACAATGTACAAGAGTAATTGCACAAAAGAGAAATTACGGAGTCACACACATCATAACCAAAACTTTCTAGGGCCTAAAAGAGATCTTATATTATCAGTTTCTCAGAGTTCATAATATCATGAGTACAAGGGTTTGATCATAGCTTATACAGTGCACTCCATGTTCCCATATACAGTTGTTCTCACAACCCTTTACAATGGCTTATCACACCAGACTCAATAATAAAAATGGCGATAGCTTGGTAACAGATAAATAACAACAATGATTCTATCAACAAGAGTCTAAAAACCCACAATAGTATGACAATATATCAAAACAACTCATCAACTAACCAACTAGGAAATCCTTTCCCATTACATATTTTCTCAATTTGTATCATTTCGTTTGCCGCTTCTTGATTCCATTGTTATTCTTTCTTGATTATGCTTCCCTTACTTTACCTCTTTCTCTTTTCCTACACTTGAAGCTTCTGGGTCTTTCTGCTTACTCCTCCATCTAGTGTATGTTTTGTATTCACTGTTGGCATGCTGGTAGTTAAATTTCTTCTTATCTGATTTGTTCTTCGTTGCTTCTAGTCTTCCACTATGTTGTTGTGCTTTCCCGCAAAACTTTGACCTTTCCACAAAATCAGGTCCTATTAAAAAACTGAGGGCCTAACATAGGGAAGGCAAAACAATGTGAGTATTAACATATAGTGTTATAACCCTAAATCGCACCACACATGCTTACCTGGCATCAGGCCAACTCATATCCATTCATTGCCAAAACATCTGCTGAAAAACCTCTTCAAAAATCCTCTTGGGTAAAGGTACACGCGCCCTAACCCACTACTGCACGTGTGTGAACGCTGGCAGGCCTTCTACAGCCCGCGTTTACCTAACAAAACACAAAAATAGGAAAGTTGTCGATGGGACAAAAATCTATGGGTCAGTTAACTAAAACTCCCTGCCATGCATGGCCGAGAGTTCGTCCAAAACCCTAGCTCCTTCTAGCCTATAAAAGAAGGGGTAGGGGTACTATTTGGGAAGAGGAAAAATTATAGCGAAGAAACTCTGCCCATTTGCCGAATCCATTTGTCCCAACCCTTTAGCCTTTCCTCAAGCCTAAGGAGAATTAACGCAAAGCAGTTGGAGGACAAAAGAAGAGGAGGAGCCCAGGATCAGGATCAAGGAGTGGTGGCCGGTCTCGACTTTGATTGTAAGTTGATTCATTTTGAAAATAATAAAAGAATACTTTTCCCGTCCCAATGCATGAGTTATCCATGATTTGTGTAATTTATGCTTAATTTCTAACCCTCAAGTAGAAAAGTAGCATGCATGCGTAGTGTTTTGTCTTGATTGCAGGTTAACTTTGGAAGGAGCAACGCAAGTAAGCGAGCAAAACGCAATGGAGGATCTACGCCAAACATCAGTAAAAAGGTTAGTAGTTCCTTTCCATGCATGTATCGTGAAAGAGGGGTTTAAGTTTTGGGTGGTAGGTTAAAAAGTCATTTCTTTACGGTCAAAGTCTGCATGCAAATCTGACCCTAGTTTGCTAGTCCGTAGGGTATTTTTCCCAACAACAGAATTGGCGACCGTACTGGGGAAGATACTCTTTAGGGTTTCTGGATTTAGTTGAGTTTGTGGGTAGTTTAAGAGATTAGATTTTCTGTTTCTTTGCTTGTATTTTTCTGTAAGGCCTGAGCTAGTAGGGAGCCTGTTTCTTTATACCAGTTTTCCTTGACTGTTGCTTGACGACAATTTTTGGGACACACATAGGTACACGTGGCCTACAGAAGGCCTGCACGTGTGTGCCCACGCCCTAACCTTCTATAGCCCACGTGTGAACGCTTGCTGAAGAGGTTTCAATAGCGTGTAGGAGTTCAGAGAGCTTGAGAGGCGGTCCTCCTCTTCCCTGTCAGAATTATACATTCTCAGGGGGATTTTTGGATCCTGTCTGAGTCTTGCTGGTTCACAGTCTTGTCTCAGTTTGCTTTATTGCGTTTTGTTATTCCTTACAATTATTTTTCTTTTCTATTGGAAGAAGCATCCAAGCCTTCAAGAGACCCTGGTTATCAATACCAGAGGCCTCTTCCTGGTTTGGGTTGCATGTGTTTCTTTTTGTCTTAGATTTTATACATACACACGGCCTGTGCAAGTGCAGCCCGCAGGTACACGTGCTTGGTTGCAGCTCAGCACGCGTTTGCACGCGTGCTGTTTCAGTGACAGTAACGTGATGGATAGGCTGCTTTTCAATCAGGGTGGGGCAATCACCCCCTCCTGTGGTGAGAAGTGTTCCTCTCAGGTGTTTGAGTCTAGGGGTGCACAGTTAGTAGGTTAGGGCCTCTTACCCTTAGCCTATTTTTTCTTTGTTGATATTTGATAGAAAATATAGAAAAAAGAAAAAAAATGTTTTATGGTTTTTAGACAAGCGGAAGAATTGGTGCTTTTTTGATTGCCATTGTGTATCTTTGCTCTGATTCTTTGCGATATGTGCTTTAAGCCAGAATTTTGTTTTGTTTTCTTGGTTTTGTGCTTGTCGGCATTTTCCCTTTGTTGCTTCATTTAGCGCTTAAATAAAAAAATATATATCTCTTTTTCATTTTCTTCTTTGTTTGAAGATTGTGTTTCTGCATCA
>ML777551.1:1998248-2050968 GCA_009831015.1 Picea engelmannii
ACACGTGACCTGTAGAGGTGACAGTCGCAGGTACTCGCGGGCTGTCCCTGGACAACCTGCGTTTACCTAGGGCCAACCTTTTTGAAGTCGACGCCCACCCCAAAAATCAACTAAATGCTACAAAGGAAGTATTGAATAGCTAGACAAGGGAGTTTGTACTTACTTGGTCCAAGAAAAAGTCCGTTTCGTCCACTGTATCTCCCGGAATCATGATCTTTGGCAAAGGGGGTCTTTTGGCTACAGAGTCGATTTCCAAATCAGCAATGGTGATAATGAGATGCCAACTTCTATTTATAGACTTTTTGGCCTCTTTTTGTCACTTTTTTGGGCCCTTTTATCAGTTTCTTTATACACAAAACCATTTAGAGTGATCCAGGAGTTATATGGGAGGGATTTGATCAGGTATTGGGACAATTTTTTTTTGAGTTTCGAAAAAAAAATTAAAAATATTGACGGTCCATAAAAAAAAATATTTTTTCAAAAATCAACTTGAGCATATAGGTTAGGGTTCTACCCCAACTTTTGCATCTCGTTGCCTTTTTTCTTATGATGTAGGATCGATCCCATCCGATTATGACACAGAACCATCATATCTGCTCTAGAAGTGTCACAACTTGGTGGTAGAGCTTACCGAAACATGGATGCCCTAGGTAGGTCCTGGTTGCATTATGGTGTCCATGCCGTTTCTATAAACATTGTAGGCTCGGGAGTCCGTATAGTCTTTCCTGAATATGAGTTTGAGCCTCATTTGTATGGGTCTTTTTCACTCTTTGACTTACCCTCCGGACTCCCAAAACATAACGGGTCTCCTTTTAAGCCCTTTTCAGACCCTCTAAACATGAAAAGATTGCCGAGCGATCTTGTGGCTTTTCACGCTCGTTAAACTGAAATTTGAAGTCACGTTTGTCCGGCGGTAGTTTACCCCTTTTTCGGTCCGAACGGTCAACTGCACGAACACAGGAATACTCTATTGAATTCCCATTCTTTAGAAGAGTATCCTCAGGTATAATTTTATTCCTTTTTCGGGCCTGAGGGACTAAATTTACAAAAAAGAAACCCGCATGGAGTCCATAGTTAAGCTCTTTTCAGACTCCCTAAAATTGAAAAGATCACTGAGTGACCTTATTTTTTCACACTCGTTAAAATGGTCCAGAAGAACATTCCTGACGGAGTCCATAGTTAATCTTTTTTCAGACTCCTTAAAAGTGAAAAAAATAGCCGAGTGACGTTGTCCTTTTCACACTCGTTAAAATGGTTTTGAATTGACGTCTAATTAGTGCTAGTTTCTCCCTTTTTCGAACCGACTAGACTATTGTCGAAAAAGGTACCCCATTGGAGTCTCCTTTTATGTTTTTTCAGACTCTCTAAATATGAAAAACCACCGATCTTACCTTCTCTGGGCTCGTTAAACTTACATCGAAGGACGTTACCATTGTGTGTTCTATCAACCGCTTTTGCATACCTTTCCCATCAGCCTGGTAACAGTTTTCTTCTGCGTCTTAACACCTTTGGCCACTGGAGGATTTTTCTCGAGTGTCATTTTAACAGAACATCAGTCTTGTCCTTGTGCCTTGAGCTTGTATGTTTGCAGGACTCGTTCCTCCATTGTAACGTAATACTCCTTTATTCTTTTTCACAATCATCAAAAAGAACAAAAAAATCAAATATACCCCAAAAAGAGGATGGGAAAAGTATTTTTTTTATTGCCAGCATAATGAGTCGCCCTTGGATGAAGCACATATGTCCATTTGATCATCAGACTATGGGATGTAGTACGACCTTAGGAAGCTTTTTCTCACTATATAGAGTTGTGTCCTCCACCGTTTGGTTACTCTTCCAAACATATGGAGAGTTTGCGTTGCCTCCTCCTTCGTAGACTTATGATTAACATATATGCTGCCTGATTCTTATCACTTGTCATGCTATTATCCAAGGGAAGTTTGTCACTAAGCCTGAGTCGACCCCTCTGCAATATGTCTCTTGTCCGCATACCCGGCCATTCTGAACGTCCAATCAAGTCTTTGTTCGAAATCACTGAAGCCTTCAGTCTGATCATCAAGATTATCAAGTCCATAATCGAAGAGCCATCGAAGACCTCTGGGTAGTGCAGTCGTACACTCATATTACACTCCTACCCGAGTTTAGAAGATTTTGAAGTTGTTGCTCGAGCTCTGAAGTACAACCATCAGGCCGAATCATCTTCTGGTAGATGGATACTTTATATGTATATCTTTCTGATTTCGAGATGTAGCTCCGCTGTGTATTATTCGCAGTTACTCTTTATGGTTATTTGACATGGATCTATAGTGTATTTGATTGGTAGCCATGGTTCTATTTTATCCCGAGCATGGGTATGCCCGCCTCGGTGAGACATTTGTTATTTTGTAGACGACACCTCCTGATTCCTGATTCTTGGGCTCACTCATTCAGCATATCAGTACAGATTGGTAATGTATTTCAGCCATCAGATGCTCTTCTGACCTCACACATTAGGGGGCATCTGTTAGAACCCTAAATTCTACCACACATGCTTACCTGGCATCAGGCCAACTCATATCCATTCATTTCCAAAAAATCTGCTGAACAACCTCTTCAAAAATCCTCTTGGGTAAAGGTACACGCGCCCTAACCCACTACTGCACGCGTGTGAATGATGGCAGGCCTTCTACAGCCCGCGTTTACCTAACAAAACAAAAAAATAATAAAGTTGCCGACGGGACAAAAATCTATGGGTCAGTTAACTAAAACTCCCTGCCATGCATGGCCGAGAGTTCGTCCAAAACCCTAGCTCCTTCTAGCCTATAAAAGAAGGGGTAGGGGTACTATTTGGGAGGAGGAAAATTATAGAAAAGAAACTCTACCCATTTTCTGAATCCATTTGTCCCAACCCTTTAGCCTTTCCTCAAGCCTAAGGAGAATTAACGCAAAGCAGTTGGAGGACAAAAGAAGAGGAGGATCCCAGGATCAGGATCAAGGAGTGGTGGCCAGTCTCGAATTTGATTGTAAGTTGATTCATTTTGAAAATAATAAAAGAATACTTTTCCCGTCCTAATGCATGAGTTATCTATGATTTGTGTAATTTATGCTTAATTTCTAACCCTCAAGTAGAAAATTAGCATGCATGCGTAGTGTTTTGTCTTGATTGCAGGTTAACTTTGGAAGGAGCAGTGCAAGTAAGTGGGCAAAGTGCAACGGAGGATCTAAACCAAACATCAGTAAAAAGGTTAGTAGTTCCTTTCCATGCATGTATCGTAAAAGAGGGGTTTAAGTTTTGGGTGGTAGGTTAAAAAGTCATTTTTTTACGGTCAAAATCTGCATGCAAGTCTGACCCTAGTTTGCTAGTTCGTAGGGTATTTTTCCCAACAACATATAGGTCATGTGGTCAATGCAGACAGAGGTCGTACAGGTCAGTACAGGGGCAATTTCAGTAGCAGGTTATTTCCAGGGAAGTTTATCAGGTCTAAGGGATCACATCAACACCTTTGAGAGTTGAAGACAGATTGTATGGAGCATCCAAATTCCTATCTTGGAAAGCAAAAGTGACTTTGGCATTAAAAGAGTGTGACCTTTGGGAGTTAGTGAACAAAGTAGTTGCTCCACCAACATATCCATCATCTTTGGCAACTCATGAGAAGAAGGAGATCAAAGATGAGAGGGTTCTCTTAGATTCGGTGAAGGATCATTTAATTTCTCACCTATAAGAGAAGAAAATGGCCAACACAATTTTTGATGCCTTGCTAGGTTTGTTCCAGAGCACTAACATGAATAGTAAGATGGTCTTAAGAAATAAACTCAGATTAGTGTAGATGTCTAGATCTGACAATGTTACCAGCTATTTCACGAGTATCACACAGGTGCATGATCAACTTTCATCCACATGGGAGAAAATGGAGGACACAGAGCTCATGAATGTGGCATTGAATGGTTTTTGCAAGTCTGGGGAACCATTTGTCAAAGACGTTTGTTCTCAGGAACATCTCCCAAATTTCCAGAGGCTTTGGGATGATTATATCCAAGAAGAGACTCGGGATGAGTCTAAATTAGTCAAGCAGGGAGATGAAGAGGAGGAGAACCTGACCCTTGTCAGTAAGACAAGAAAGGGAAAAGGAAAGGGTTCCAAGGGTAACCATTAGTGGTCAACCTCACATCTAGGTAAGAAGGACTTGAGTAAAATCAAGTGCTTCACATTCCACAAACATGGGCACTATGCATCATAGTGTCCAGAGAAGAAAGGGAAAGGGAAGATGAAGACAACAACATCAACATAGACACAACTAGATGAGTTTGCAACAAATTTTGAGAAGGAATTCTCAATGATATCACGCGTCTCTACCAACACCAACTCAAGGAGTGCTTGGTACTTAGACAATGGTGTTTCTCAACATATGACACAAGAATGAGAGTTATTCAACAGTCTAATGGAGGACTTAGGGACCCATGTGGAGCTTGGTGACGATGCAAAATATGCAGTGAAGGGGGAGGGAACTATCATGTTCCAATTTGAGTCAAGGGGTTTGTTAGAGGCCCGAGATGTGCTTTATGTACCACAAATGAAGAAGAAATTTCTCTCAGTTTCATTTTTGGAGGACATGGGTTTTCCATTACGTTTCAGAGAGGGAAAATACTCATATGTTCAGAGGGAGCTATCCCTCCCACAACAATGAGCATTGGGGTTAGAGAGGGTAGGTTATACAGGTTGTAGGGAAAGCCTATAAAAGGATCCAAGGGGATATTGGATCATGTATTTGTAAAGTACTTGATGTAATATAATATGCAGAAAAATGAATATTTAACATATATCAATGGAACAACAAAATCTTGAGAAGAGAAATACCAAAAATAATACCTTTATTCAAAGAACGCAATGTTCAATTGCCTCTTCAAGGGGGTAACCTCCAGCAAAGCAGATCTGTATTACAATAATTTTCAAGACAAGCTTTCTCATGCCTCCTATTCTTATTTATACTAATTTTTTCTTCTAAAGAACATTCTAGAGGAAGATCTTTCTAGAGACGAAAGCTTCTATTAGGTCTTCTTACATTGACTTGTTCACAATTATTAAATGGGCCTTAGTAACTAATGTCAACCTTTATTACATGGAAAATATATTTAGGCATTATTATCTAATTTGGACCTTTATTACATAGCAAATATATTATTCTATATACTTGAGGGGTTAGGTCCCTAACATGCCCTCCCCCTTGAAAAAGAGCCTTGTCTTCAAGGCTTAAGATGAAGAAACTGACGCAGAATGGTAGCCAGTTCCCAAGTGGAATCTTCTGGAGGAGTATCCTTCTTGTGAACCAAAACTTCCTTGATGGCATGTTGATGGTGGTGACACCCTTGCTAGTCCAAGACAACTTGTGGCTGCAAACAAATAGAACCTTTTTCATCCAACTTTGGTAGGCTGGTTTGGGTGTGGAATTTGGTGGAAATCACTTTCTTAAGGCTTGAGACATGAAAAATAGGATGTATATTCAAGTGACTGGGAAAATATAAGTGATATGCCACTAGCCCCACACATTTGAGAACATTGTAAGGACCATAAATTTTTGGTGCAAGTTTCTGACACTGTTGGGATTTGAGTGAAGTTTTCTTGTAGGTTTGGAGATGGAGAAACACCCGATCCCCTTCAACAAATTGAAATTTAGAGTGACCTTGATATGCATGTTGCTTGATGTGATTTTGAGCCATTACCAAATTTTCTTTGAGAGTACAGAGAATGGTTATGCGGGTGGTAAGATTGCAGTCAACCTCATGAACCTTGGAGACACTCGATACGCATGAGAGAACCAATGGTGGCTTTTGTCCATAGACTGCATCAAAAGGAGTCATGTGAGTGGTAATATGGTAAGAGGTGTTGTACCACCATTCAACTAGGGGTAACCACTAAACACACTAATGTTGTCTGTCAGATGCAAAACAACTCAAATATGTTTCCAAACACTTGTTGGCCATTCTGTTTGGCTATGATTCTGGGGATGATAGGTTGTGATGGGATGCAATTGAGTTCCCTAGAGCCGAATAATTGTTTCCAGAAATTACTGGTAAAAATGGGATCACAATAGAAAACAATAGAATGAGGCATTCCATGTAGTTTGAATATATTATCCATAAAAATTTGAGCCACTATGGATGTTGTGAACGAGTGTTGAAGAGAACAAAAATGAGCATATTTGGAAAGGCGATGTACCACCACCATGATGACTAACTTATTTCCTGATTTGGGTAATCCAACAATGAAATCCATAGAAATATTTGTCCAAATAGTAGGTGGAAGCGGAAGTGGTTGGCGTGTACGAGGAGGTTTGAAAATATCACCCTTATTGTGTTGACATGTATCACATTCGGCCACAAAGGTGCGGATGTCCTATTTCATACCATCCCTGAAGAAAGATTGTTTGACTTGTTCATAAGTTTTGGTAAAACTTGAATGGCCTACTATAGGTGAAGCATGAAACTTAGGGAGCACCTTGGATTTAAGTGTATATTGTTTGATTAAATACAAGCAACCTTTATAGCGAAACTCATTATTGTGCCAAGAGTACCCTTAAATAGCTTGGGGATCCTGTTGAAATTTTTGGATTAGGACATAAATTTTGGGGTCTTAGAACTATTCCTGTTGAACAACCTAAAGCCAGTCAGCGAAAATAAATGAGAGGGAAAATAGGGACCCTTCATCTTCATATTTTCTGGAAATATCATCAGACCCCACATTTTCTTTTCCCTTCTTATAAACAATCTCATAATCATACCCAAAGATCGTGGTCACCCATTTTTGTTTCTTTAAGGATGAAATTCGTTGTTCTTAGAATTAATTGAGGATTTTATGATCCATTTTAATTTGGAAGTGTTGTCCCAATAGATAAGGTTACCAGGGATCCATTGCATGCAAAATAACCAACATTTTCTTTTCATAAATCGATTGGCCTAAATTTCAGTTCGAAAACTGTTTGCTGGTGAAAGACAAAGGTCATCCATCTTGCATGAGGAATGCCCCAATTCCTCTCCCTAATGCATCACATTCCATAACAAATGTGTTGGTGAAGTCAGGTAGGGCCAGTATAGGAGTAGTGCACATAGCTTCTTTCAAGGCTTAGAAGGATTGGTGAGTTGTTGGAGTCCAATTGAAAGCACTCTTTTTAAGAAGAGCTATGTGAGGAGCCACAATTTTTCCATAATTACGAAAAAACTTGTGGTAATATCCCATTAAACTCAGGAAATCACGTAAACTTTTAAGATTTTTAGGGCGACGACAATTCTGCATAGCTTCAATTTTCTTGGGATCCACCCTTACACCATCCTTGCTAACAATATGACCCAGGTACTCAACTTCATAGGTGCTAAAAACACATTTATACTGCTTGAGGAAAATTTAGTGCTTGGAGAAGAGATGGAGAAATTGATTTACATGGGCGAGATGGGGTGGTGTTGGGCACACACCAATTTTGAGGAAAATTCCATTTTTGGAAAGTAAAGCTTATTTTGGAAAAAGACAGCTGGAAGGAAAAGAAACACGTGTAAGAAAAAGTTGCATGCAAAGGAGGAAAGCATGCAAGTCATGGAGGCAGTAAGACCTAACCATGCTAGGGTTAGGTTTTTGGAATGTAACGACTAATAAGACTGTAAAATAATATAAATAAGCATCTAGGAGGTCTAGGTCAGGGTTCAGAGGGTTGTTGATTGTTAGTTGTGGTTTGAAGTAGTAGTTCAGGTTGTGAGTTATTGTGATACAATTTTGTAAGCTGTTGAGCTGTAGGAGGGACAAGTCAGACATATTTTGAGGGTTAGATCATAGGTTGAGGATCCTGGTGTGATCTAGTTCATCTCACAAAGGTTGTGGAACCTTTTCTCATGATTGTATGATCAAAATTGTAGTGCGTGCAATGCCATTTATTGTGGAAAACATAATAAAGAGCCTAAGAAGCCAGATCTTTGTGGACGTATCCCAAGAGGGGGTGAACCACGATAAACCTTGTGTCATGTGTGATGATGGAATGTATGTTTACTTTCTGTTAATGGTTGATCATATTTAATTCATGTTAATGATTGATTTACACATATGTAGTTATTTAGATCCAATTGATTGCATGCTAGGGTTTAACAGATGAATGGATATTAATAATAATAGATTGAGTAATCAGTTTAAGTCTTGAGAAAGATCAATTATAATCCTAGATCCCCCATCTTTCCTAGACTGCAAGCACCTGATCATTGCATTTACCCATATAAGTATCTCAGGTGAGACTGGGCAATACATTCCGTGTGTTGTGTTGCCTTTTGGTATACAAGGAGGGCCGATAGTTTTAGAGGGTTTTTTTGAAAACCTATTCAGATCTGAACCTGGGTTAGTCTAAGAAGTAGGTAGGAAGAGTAATAACCAACAAATGGTTCCATTGCTAGCTGGAATTGCATGGGATTGAGTGACGTGATCCATAGAAGAAGCATGCAGAGAATGAAGGTATAACAAGGAATATTTAGACCATGGAATTCAACAAAGGAGAAGATTGAAAGATGGTTGAAAATAAAGGAGCTTGAAATTGCACAAAAAGAGAAAAAAAACCCTAAATATCTGGACAAGTACGTGTTTAGCAACCTCCATGAGGTATTTTTCTGTGATTTCCTGCATGTGTTGCGGGAGTTGCTATTGCAGTTAAAACACAACCACCCTACAAATCAGATCAGTCAACTCGAGTGGAATCCGATGTAGATTGTGCAGTTACAACAAGTTAACAACAAATTCACACGCATAGTAGATTCCTGGTTAGACAATATTGTTGGAGGGTTTTTCATAGAATTTGCAGTAGATACCACAAATTCTTATAGCGCAATATAACAAGAGTTTCTAAAAGGACCTAGAGGTAGGTATATCAGATCATTGTATACTTCAATCAAGATGTTACTATATAACAACAATGTGATGATGATGGAATCATACAACTAAACTTCCCTATGTGCATGGAGGAAGGGGGGAAGCACTGACAACAAGTGGAAAAATGGAGGAAGAGGCAGATAAGGGAAAGAAGAAGGAGTCCATGGACCCAATCGTGATGGAGGAAGATAAGATAAAGAAGATAATGGAAATTACCGGAAAGACATGCAATGGAGTACCTTACGAATATAAGATGAATAATAAGAAGAGAGCCATAGCTGATAGAGAGGGCTTGGAAAGTGATGAGGAAGAGGTAGAGGATCTTTGTGTTGTGGAGAAGATTGAGGAAATCCTATGCGCAACATATGAAAGGAAGAAAAGAAGTACAAGGGAAGGAATAAAAGGCAAAAATCCCATCCATGTCAGTGTCAGTGTGGAACCCGTAACCCCATGTGCGAATAATACACCAGAAAGAACACCACCATTCAGAAAACTGAACTTTAGTTGAATAAAAACAACATGAAGTACATCCAAACAAGGAGCAACAACTAGAGGAGCCAATTTAGGAAGTAGTAGTCAAATATCTACACCGCGCGGAGGTAGTAGTCCATCACAGTTCAAGATGGCAGGACATGATCCCACCATTAGGTTACCATAATTTTAGGGAGAGGCATCCGAGGACCCTAAAAAACATTTATTCATATGTGATACGATATGGGAAGAAGAGAAGATCACAAATGAGGATACACAAATTGCGCAGTTAGATATCATGCTAAGAGATCGCACACTGGATTGGTACATGAGCCTAGCTATAAATAGTCCACCAGGAACAACAAGGACAATTGTATATGTGAAGAAGCTACTAATCAATGAATTTCAAAAGCCTATATCAAAAGATCAATACATGAATGAGATGATTGAAATCAAACATAAACCATGTGTGTCTATTTGGGAAATTGATCAGAGGTTTAAACGGTTGAAGGGTAAGTTAAAGTATGTCATGAATGACATGTAGCATAGACATCTCTTTGTGAATTCACTATTACCACATTTGAAATACCCATTGATACAACAAAAGTTTCAAAATTAGGTAGAGGCTCTGCAGACATCCTTACAGCTGGAAGAGAACCAGTATCAGAAGACAAATCCAACAATAGAGTAATTGAAGGAAGATTTGAAGAATCTAACATTCCATCTTAATCAGAATAAGGGAAAAGAGAAAAGAGAAGTTGTTTGGTGTACCACATGTAGGACAAAAGGACACCACAAGAATGAATGCCCAACTTTCACGAAGTATATGCAACATGAGTACCAAACCCTTTTCCAACATGGGGACCATGGTGTGAGATATGTAAGACACATGGGCATGATCCATATCATTGTCCCCCATGATGCAGAAGTACCAGACAATACCCAAGAGTTCATATTGCAATTTTTGCAAGTCAGTGGGCCATGATGATAAAGATTGTAGGGCAATGGAGTTGATGAGGGAAATAACTTCAGATACTTATAGGGTGCAAGTAGAGATGATGATAGGGAAATATAAACCTTAGTTTAATCAGGTACCACCTCCATGTAACACTGTGCAACAACGATATAACTCTGCACAACCTCAATATAACAATGCAGAGCCACATTATAACCCTGCATAGGATAATCAGGTGCCTCAGTACAATGCACCACGAGGAGATCGAAATGGATACATAGGTGGAGGATGAGGTAGATGAGGATTTGGAAGAGGTAGAGGTCTAATAGTGTTCCATAACTTCCAACAACCAGGAAATTATGAAAGGGAATGTCCACTTCTACTAACAACATGTATGTACTGCCATGCAATAGACCATGATATGGAGGAATTCCAAACACTTTTGGGAAAAATTCAAGAAAAGAGGAACCATAATAATCATAATGTACAGTGGATCTCTACAAAAGCTAGGGATGATGGAAGAAATATCAAAATATTCACATGAGGAGGTTCTAAGATAGGAAATAACGCAGTGAGATAGGATCCAGCACAACCCCAATGGGTGAAGAAAAATACTAAAACACAGAAGTAGTTTGATGCGTGAAAAGAAAAGGAGACATTCAAGGAGGCCAGACAGGATTTATTCAAGCAAGATTTTACGTATACATTAGCTACGCAACATACTCAGAATGTACCAATGTACAAGATGTCATCATCAATGGACCACACCAATGAAGCAGAACCATTAGGGTACCATAAAGAATTTTCTGCAATCCCGTGTTAAGATACTGAATGATCCATCATCTGTTCAAATTTTGAAAAATATGTTAGAAAGATGTAACACAGAGGTAGAGGGGAAGTTAGAGAAGAAAAAATCAATCACCTCCATACAAGAAGGAGGACAAGTAGGGAATTTAGAATGAATTCTAACATAGGAGATTTCAATATGGGGGATATTATACTAGATTTAGGCTCTGAAGTAGATGTTTTACCTAAGAAGACATGGCAGTGTATGGGAGAGCCCACACTAGGCTATTCACATTTCCAGTTGAAGTTAGCAAACCAACACAAAGTTCTACCAATTGGAAGGCTTAAGGGTGTGACATTAGATTTGGATGGAGTGCACACTAAGGAAGACTTTGA
Organism: Picea engelmannii; assembly: GCA_009831015.1. Taxonomy (NCBI): domain Eukaryota; kingdom Viridiplantae; phylum Streptophyta; class Pinopsida; order Pinales; family Pinaceae; genus Picea; species Picea engelmannii. Next base: position 2,009,729 of record ML777551.1, read on the forward strand.
ATTAATAGAGATTGTAGATGGAACAACACCATATCCAACATCTCTAGGATTGGATTGGGAATTTGAAAACCAGACCATAATCAACTTAAAGACACAAAATATGACATTTGAATCAGGATAATATAGAGTCATTGCACCATTAGACCCTTGGAAAGGAGAAAGGTTTGTAGAACCCACCTGTCTAGATCTGGAAGAAATAAACCAGTTGTACAAAACCACCACGCGAGAAGAAGATTATGTTAACCCAAACAAAAATGGGGTACTCAGCTAGAGGAGCATCGCATCATGTGCTTCTGACTCAGATACAGGGCTAGAGAATTGGTAGCAAAGATTACATGTAGTGTCCAAAATAAGGCGTGCAAGAATAGATCGTGCAGTAAGATGGGTTGGTACAGAGATAAGAGAACCTCCTAGTTTTCATGGGGTAAATGATCTAGAGGAATTTCTAACCAATATGAAGAGGAATTAGGATAAAAATAGAGGTTCTTATCCCTAGATGTTGGATTACTAAGAGGGGGGTGAATTAATAATAGAGCAATTCAATCCTTTTTAACCACAAAATTCAAGTGCTATATCAATGTAGTATTATCATCCAATAGTTGCAGAGTAAATAAACAATGAACAAATGAGAAATCATACACATACACAATACACCAGTGTGTTTACATGGAAACCCAAAGAGGGAGAAAACCACATAATGATTTTTATTATATGTCTTTAAGAATTACATTCATTGGAAGGACCGACTTCCTTTGTTTTCCAGCTGCAACTGGAAGGAGGCTCCAACCCCCTAGTTTCGTAGGCTACAACCTCAAGGAATCTCCAACTCCCCAATTCTATGGCTACAACCAGAAGGAGGCTACAATCCCCTAGTTTCTCAGGCTACAACCTGAGGGAATCTCCAACTCCCCAATTCTCTGGCTACAACCAGAAGGAGGCTACAACCCCCTATGTTCTACGACTACAATCGAAAGGTTTCTACAACCACCTGTCCTTGCCCCGTATAACCGCCTTGACATAGAAGTAGAATGATGGAACCATTGTCACACTATCACTGTGAGATATACTACTGTAAACCTATACCAATCAACCCATTATCAACCCGTAACAACTTGTGCCAACATGTACCATACATCAACCTATACCATAAACAAGTGCATCAACCATGGAACAAACTTGTACAAATAACATGTCACAACAACCTGTCCAAACAACCTACCACAACAACCTGTCTCATCAATCTTATCAACCAAATCAGATCTACTTACCAAGACAACTCTCAACCATATGCACAATATCACCAAGATGTGCATCAACCAATCATAACACAACAACTCATAATAATCACCAAGATCAATATGTGCTTCTAATAATATACCAAGACAAGTATGCTGCATCATCCATAAACCATGTGTCAACAATACTACTAACAAGTACCTCCAACCATGTACCAAGTATGTACCAATCATGCATCAACTACACATCAACTATGGTTCATCAATATGTACCAACATCATCAACTATACACCTCATGTATGTGGCAACTCATCAACTACTTGTCTCAACCATGTACCCAACATGTACCTCAGCCAAAATCCCTCATTAATTTCATCTTCCAAATCTGATCTGATCACATATACCTCAAACACTATACCGCAAGTCTGTACCTAAAACTGTGTGCTAGGAACTCACTGTTATACAACCTCTATCTGTACCAATAGCTTCAACAACATACCTCAACCAAAATCCCCCAATTATGAACCAATACTAAAATTCAATAGATCTACCTCAGATCAACTCTACAACAATCCATAAACTCCCAAGAGGGAATCCAACATATTTACAAGGCAAACCCTCAACTTGATTCATAAATTCAACACCACACATATGAGAATCATACCCTTTTTTTCTTGTAGCGTTCTGTTGTCGCGATTTTGCTGCCACGATTTTTTTGCTGCACTTTTTTTGCCGCATTTTTTCTTCCGCACTTTTCCTACCGCACTTTTTCTGCCGCACTTTTCCTGTTGCACTTTTCCTGTTGCACTTTTTATGCTGCCATTTTCTATGCACTTTTTCTGCTGCAATTTTCCTGCCGCACTTTTTCTGCTGCAATTTTTCTACCGCACTTTTTCTGCCATAGTTTTCCTGCCACATTTTTTCTGCCGCACTTTTTTTGCGACACTTTTCTCTATCAATAATAGCTGCCCAAATAACCTTTAAAAGAAATAGATATTCAATGATATTCAAGTGTGTTTTGAATGAGAGACCCTTTCCTCTTATTTATAATTTTATGTAGCTTCCTCAAGGGGTTACCTTCTAACCATCTTAACCCACTTTCCTTATTTGAGGGTTAACCCAATTATAACCACTTGTTCACTTAACTTAACCACTTTCCATAATTAGTAAGTTCTCCATTAACTTTATTATTTAAATAATTTCTTTTGCATCCTCTTTGACTTATAGTACACTCATCACTTCACTTTATTATTTAAATAATTTCTTCTTTGCAAACACTTTAACTACTTTGACCTTTTGGGGCTTCTAGATGACTTATGAGGGTTCTCCAACTTCACATGGAAATAACTCTCTAACCGTGAGGAGTTATGTGATGTTCCACATACCACCAGAAATGACATGAAATGTATTATCCATCTAGAATAGTTTTAAGTACAAATATATCAAAACTCATACCTTTATCCATCAAACAAACTTGGGTCCATTACCCAAACCTTTGTGCTATCAGAATTCACTACCATAATTTATTCAAGGGTTGACATCAATGACAATCAACCCAATTAATCAACACTAGATATTGCACTCAAGGCTACACCTACAATATGGTGAGGTGCACATAAATAAACAATTCAGGACTGGTACTAATGTAAACAATTACTGCACATTAGATTTGACACAGAACATGGAAGCAACAAAATGCAGAGGTATGATGGAAAAGGAACACCAGCAGAACACTTGGAGAAGTGTAGAATGCAATGGAGGATAACACCACCAGAAGAATGGCCTCATCACTTCATCCATACATTGGAAGGAATTCCAGAAAACTGGCATGTAGACCAGGAGAAGCATAGGGGTACTGCAAAATGGCTATAATTACAACATAATTTTATAGTAACCTTCTCATTTGAACATGAGAACCCCAACATTGATTCAACACTAAAACATATAAGAGGGGTGATATTCATTTATGAACCAGAGGTTGAACTTATGACCAAATATCAACAACAGAACAAACATATAGTCAAGGAGCTACTATCATGTTATCATGTGAAAGAAGAGGCACCAGATGAAGATGACTTGCGTAATATTCAGATTACAGAAATTGAAGGAGAAAGAGAAGTGGAAGGTCCATCTATGGAATTAGAAGTATTTTCTACACCAATCAAGGTGAAGAAAGTCAACATTGGGACCACTGATAACCCCAAAATGGCAAGTATTGGTGACTATTGGGATGATCAAATAGTAGAAAGAATAACAGAGTTACTGCACGAATATAGTGACCTATTGCCAACAACCTTTACAGATATGAAAGACATAGAAGAAGAGATAGGAGAGATGAAAATAACTCTCAAACCTGAGGCAAGACCTATCAGACAGGTACCTTCCAGATTGAATCTAGTATACAAGCAGAAAGTGAAGGATGAAATTGATATAATATTAGAAGCTGGTATCATAGAACCATAAGAAGAATATGAAGTGATAATTCCTATGGTAGTGCAAGAGAAGAAATAAGGGGGGATAAGGATCTGTGTATATTTGAGAAAATTGAATGATGCTTGCTTACATGACCCTTTTCCTACCCCTTTCACATATGATGTCTTAGAGAATGTGTGAGGCCATTAAGCATAATCATTTACAAATGGATTCTCAGGTTACCATAAGATCAAGATAGCTTCAGAAGACATGTATAAGACTACTTTTTCTACAAAATGGGCATCCTACTAGTACACAGTCATGCCATTTGGGTTGAAGAATGCACCGGCCATATTTTCAAAAGTAGTCATAATTGCCTTTAGGGAATTCATACACCACATTTTAGAAGTATATCTGGATGACTAGACTGTATATAGTATGTTAAAGGATCATGTGGAAGTGTTAAGGCTAATGTTGGAAATATGCAGGCAGTGTTAGATATCATTGAATATAAATAAATGCATTTTTGGGACACCTTTTAGGATATTGTTGGGACATATAGTCTGTAAACAAGGGTTATTGGTGGATCTTGCTAAGATTGCAGTCATTGTCAATTTACCACCACAAAAATTAGTGCGCCAATTGAGAGAAACACTCATACATACATGATATTACCGAAAATTTATAAAGGGGTATGCGCAGATTACTACGCCAATGGAAAAATGCTAAATAAGGATATCCGATTTCAGTGGAAAAAGGACTGTCAAAAAGGGTTGGACACTTTAAAAGAAAAGATGGTCACATCACCTATCCTAGTATTCCCAGACTGGAAAAAGACTTTTCATGTACATGTAGATGCATCAGCCATAACACTTGGAGCAATTTTGGCGCATCCGGGAGCAGGGGAATTAGACCATCCTATAGCCTTTGCAAGAAAAAAATTGTCAGAATCATAGCAGAATTAAAAAAAATACAAAAGGAGAAGGCTTAGCCATGGTATATGCACTTCAAAAGTTCAGGCACTATTTACTAGGGAAACACTTTAAGATGTTCAGAAATCATTCTTTCCTCAAATACCTAGTCAACAAGAAGTGTTGGTGGGAGGATATGTAGATGGTTGTTGTTATTTCAAGAATTTTATTTTGAAGTGATAGTCAAACTAGGAAAGCTGAATGCAGGACCTGATCATCTGTCAAGGGTCACTAATGGAGAGGAACCTACCAACTTGGACGACAACTTCCTTGATGCACAATTGTTTTCAGTACCAATAGATGATGAATTTTTTATTGATATTATTGAATACTTAAGCATAGGGATTGCACCACAGGAATTTAACATTGCGTAGAATAAAAATGTGGTAGTCAGAGATGTAGAATATCAACTGATTACATGACACTTGTATAACATGGGTGCATACAACATTATGAGAAGGTGTGTATTAAAACATGAAAGGTCCATAATTTTGGTAGAATCTCAAGAGGGAATAACTGGAGGACATTATGTAGGACAAGCTACCATGCAGAAGGTATTGCACACAGGACTATGGTGGCCAAAATTCCATAGAGATGCTAAGGAATATTTTCATACATTTGATGTCTGTCAGAGGGTTTCCAAACCCAACAGAAGGGATGAAATGCCCCTGAAACCACAAGTAACCTTGCATATATTTGACAAATGGGAAATAGACTTTGTTGGACCAATCCATCCACCAACAAAAAGGTCAGGAACAAGATACATCATTACTACGACATAATACTTAATAAGATGGCCATAAGCAACACCAATCAAAGACTGCAACGCATAAACAACAACACACTTCTTGTTTGAGAAAGTGATAACCATATTTGGATGCCCTAGAATCTTGATGAGTGACCAGGGTACTCACTTTATCAATAGTAATATCAAGGCTATGACTAACGACTTTGAAGTTTATCACCAGAAGAGTACACCATACCATCCTCAGGTAAATGGAATAGTAGAAGCCTTCAATAAGATCTTGGAGAATGCTCTGTCAAAGATCGGTAATGCCAACATGGATGATTGAGATTTGAAAATACCAATAGTACTATGGGAATACATGACTACATGCAAGAAGTTGATAGGATAGACACCACTCAGTTTGGTGTATGGGCAGGAAGCAATAGTGCCATTAGAATTTATGGTACCCATTCTGCGTGTAGCAACAATTACCAACATGACAGAAAGAAGCGCAGTGAAGGAGACATTGAATCAACTAATGAAAATGGAAGAGGATAGGATTTTGGAAAGATTTCACCAAGAAGTACAGAAAGCCAGAGACAAAGCCTGACATGATAGACATATCAAGAGGAAGAGTTTCAAGGAAGGAGACCTAGTATTTCTCTATGACAGTAAAGTTTTTTAACATCTTGGTAATTTTAGAATACAATGGATAGGGCCCTATGAAGCAAAGACTGTCACATATGGGGGATCTGTACACCTAAAGGATATGAAAGGAACATAACTGAAGGGAATTATCAATGAGAGTCGACTGAAATTGTACAGGGAAATTCGACCTCCTAACAATTAACAGTTACAACGTAGTAAGAAAGCATGTACATAGTGTACTATAGTAGAAGCTAGGAAAAAAAGTGAAAAAAATAAAGAAAAAGGAGAAAAATAAAGAAAAAGAATACATTAGTAGAAAAGAAAGAAAATACAAAAAGACTGGAAAAATTCACACGCAGAAATTACCACGACAAATATCAGAAGACCGCACACAGTAAAAATTGAAGTCGATGCAAATGCACAAAAAAGGTAAAAAGTGAACCCGACCCAGTCTATAAAAGGCTGAAAGCATATAGTTATTCAAAACTTAGCGAATTTCAAGCTCAGAGAGAGAAAAAGAACACGTTTTGTAGTTACCAATTGTCGAAGTAGCAAGCCAAGTTGTGATAGTTACAAAGGATTACTCCGTCGAAGTTTGGGTCACCACGACAGTTTGTCTGGATCACTCAATAGGGCCAAAGTCTCAAAGAGAGGATGCAAAAGACGAAGAATATAGTTGAGCTCAAGGATGTGACCACATCAGATCCATAATCGATTATCTCGATGTAGGTTGAGGAAGAGATCCATTCAACGTAGAAATGAGAGATAGGGTAGAGCTCTGGGGCCAGAAATGAGGTTTCAAACCCTAACCCTGAGGTGCCTTCAAGACCGAATGACACAGTGCGATCACGAGAGTCTAGACACAAGACAAAGTACTGATTGAGGACATAAATGACCAGCCAGAGTCAGTAGGGGAAGAAGAGGGTGCAGAAGAAGCAAAGACAGATACATTTTCTGCGGGGCAGAAAATAAATACCCTTGACAACATGGAAATTACCCTCCCATTTCTTCCAGACACAGTCCCCACTGTTGATGATATGATGGGGAAGGTACCAAAGTTGAGATATGCAAATCATGACATGCGCGACGTGACCAAATTTCCAGAATTGGTCGAGGAAAAATATTTGATCAACACAGGGGGAGATTGGACCCCTAGGAAGACCAGTGATAGAGCTCTTGCAATGGATTATGAGGCTGTATAACTCAGGGATTATGTATCTCTTGGACATACCGCATTTTGGGTGTGGTAAGAATGTCGATTTGTACATCAAGCAGCTGATCGCCCGGGTCCATGGAGAGATCCTTTGGATGGACAGACCAATGCATATCGATGTGGAATTAATTTCCAATATAGAAGGATTTCCCACATTCGGCACACAGCTAGAAGAGTACATGGATAACAAATCACTCAAGAAACAATTGGTAGAAAGGGTGAAGGAACAATTTAGTATGACTAGGGGAAACAAATGCATCATAATCAAAGAGATCAATGACAATGCGGCAATATTTGCAAGTAAACTAATGGCGTGAAAGATGCTAAGAAAATTCCGCAGAGAGGAAACACTAACAAGAGTGATCACAGTGGCAGTGCAATGCGTGAAGGGGATGATGTTCAACTAGGTGACGTGCCTACTGAACCAATTCCTACTTGATTGTCGCGATGCATAGGACAATGGAACCGAGTTCCATTACTCTTGGTTGATAATATTGATAGCTCTAGTAGGGTGGTAGGAGCCCAAGTTCTCAGGATTCCTGGACATGGTAGGAAAGTGCTATGCGGCCAGGTAAGAGTCTCTCTGGCAAGAAAACGATAACAAGATGCAATAGGAAAACAAAATTGTGTTTTCCATGTTGTTAGAAGAAATCCATCAGCACACAAAAAACATATGGCACGTACCTATGGAGGTCACATAGGAGACAGAGGGGATAAAAAAATTCAAGGCATCCCAACATCACATATGGATCCAAGCTGCAGGGGTTCCCAAAAAGGCATGGTTAAAGATGCAATATTGTGTCACAAGGGAAGAAGTAGACTGGATTATCAAGGATTGTCCTATGAAGTGGTAGCTTCCAATAGAAAAACCAACCATGAGGACAGACACGATGTAGTCCTCCAAGCCCAAGGAAACAACCGAAGAAGGCTCATTAACCCGACCGATAACACCAGGACAACCACAACGTGAACCCTACCAAGTGGGAGAAGCACAATACCAAAACGACCGAGAAGAAAAATGACAACCACAAGGACAGGAAGCCGACCGTATATGGGGAAAAAGGAGACGATACAGGCTCAAGAGGAAAGAGGCCAAGGAAAAATGAGAGAGGCACAACCCTCACAAATGGAAATAAATCCCTCACAAGAAAAAGATGCATGCAAAAAAAGAAAGTACGAAACATAGGACCTAGACATCACCCTAACTTGGGATGTTGCAGAGCTCATCACAAATAAGGTCCAAGATAGGAGTGAATAGGTGGTTAGAACTGTAGAGGCACAAAGGGAACAAATTATGGCCAAACTCATAGAGGTCCACATAAATATACAAAATATACGGGGCCAGGTAGAATCACAGGCCATAGTGCAATAGTAGAAGAAGGAACATAGGTCACCTGTGCATAAAGAGGGTGAAGATACCATGAATTTTTTCATCTAGGGTAGGGAAGCACTCATGATAATGTGCCAAATGATCAGGATCAATCAGGAGACATCACAGAAATCCCTGGAGGAAATAGAACAAATTTAGATGGTGATGGCGCACATACCAATGAAGGATTTATATGGGCTACAAACCATCGTCATGCAAGAAGTAAATTCTAGGGCCCGTGGAGATGCCAAAAATATATAGGTGGGAAGAGGGGTCACAGAGATGCTCCATATCACATGCGATCATTTGACTGTGGAAAAGGAAAAGGAGAAATAACGCGCAGACATGCTAGAGCAGGGATTGACAATGGCACACAACTGAATCCCAAACAATGTGCAAGAAACAAAACGAAGTGTAGAGGAGAATATCGACCTCATAATAGAGATAATATATTAGTACTGATAGGAGATCAAGGAATTAAAATAAAATATCAAACCCATGACTCCCCTGGAGGTGAAGGAGAAAAGGAAACAGGAAGTTGCAATCCAAATGGATGAAATAGAAAAACAAGTCATCGCAACAACATAATTGTTTGATAGAGCATCACAGCTTTGGACAGCACTGGAGGAAGACGAGCAGGTCCAACAGTGGGACCAAAAGGAATAAAGAGTAAGTGCAATTATCCAATAAATCAAGTAGAGGAAAAAGACAATGAGTATCAGAGAGTGTCTAAAAGGAACACAAGATATGAAGAAGTTGCAGGTAGAGTTAAAAGTAGCACATATGCAAAAGCAGGAAAGACAGGCGCAGATGGAACCCCTTTAAGACCAAGCAGTGCAGATGATCGCATAGTTGGACGAGGAGAAGAGGAACATGGTGCAAGCACAGATAGAGTTCCCAACAATGATCTAGGAGGATATCACAATGCAAGGATTAGAAGCACTCACAAAAAAGGTCGCTCAGGTCTAGGAAAAAGGAAGGGAACTTGTAGACAAGTTCCACAACCTAGCAGAGGATTTTGAGGGAGCGTGAATTGTATAGGTGGCTCGGGATGAGCCAGATGTTAGTGTTGGGGGATTGTTGGGAATAGGTTGATTTTGAGGAAAAGTCCATTTTTGGAAAGTAAAGTTTATTTTGGAAAAAGACAGCTGGAAGGAAAAACAACACGTGTAAGGAGAAACCACATGCAAAGGAGGAAAGCATGCAAGGCATGATGCAATAATACCTTACCATGTTAGGGTTAGGGTTTTGGAATGTAATGGATAATAAGATATTAAAATGGTATAAATAATCACCTAGAAGGTCTAGGTCGGGGTTCATAGGGTTGTTGATTGTTAGTTGTGGTTTGAAGTAGTAGCTCGGATTGTGAGCTATTGTGATACACATTTGTAAGTTTTTGAGATGTAGGAGGGCAAAGTAGGCTAGATTTTGAGGGTTCGATCACAGGATGAGGATCCTGGTGTGATCTAGTCTTCCTCACAAAGGTTTTGGAACCTTTTCTCATGATTGTATGATAAAAATTGTAGTGCGTGCAACGACATTTATTGAAACAAACATAATAAAGAGCCTAAGAATCCAGATCTTTGTGGATGTAGCCTAGGAGGGGTGAACCACAATAAACATTATGTCATGTGTGATGAAGGAATGTATGTTTACTTTCTGTTAATGGTTGATCATATTTATTTACTGTTAATGATTGATTTACACATATGTGGTTAGTTAGATCTAATTGACTGCATGCTAGGGTTTAACAGATGAATGGATATTAATAATAATAGATTGGGTAATCAATTTAAGGATTGAGAAAGATTAGTTACAATCCCAAATCCCCCCTCTTTCCTAGATTGCAAGCACTTGAGAATTGAAGTCACCCATAGAACTATCTTGGGTGAGACTGCACAGTACATTTTGTGTGTTGTGTTGCCTTCTGGTTTACCGGTAGGGATGATAGTTTTAGAGGGTTTTGTTGGAAACCTTTTTAGATGTGAACCTGGGTCAGTCTAAGAAGTAGGTAGAGAGATCAATAGCCAACAAATGGCCAAGTTTTACTATAAATGAGAATATCATCAAAGGAAACTAACACAAAGTGACGGAGGAAAGGATGAAAGACACGATTCATGAGACTTTGAAAAGTGGAGGGATAATTACAGAGACCAAAGGGCATAACCAAGAAAACATAGTGACCCTCATGAGTGTGGAATGCAATCTTGGGGATGTCTTCCTCTTTTATACATACCTAGTGGTAGCCCAAATGAATTTCAAGTTTAGTAAAGTATTGATCCCCACTGAGTTCATCCAAAAGGTCATCTATGATGGGAATGTGAAATTTGTTCTTGATGGTAAGTTTGTTAAGGGCATAAAAATCAAGACACATGTGCCAAGTGCCTTCCTTCTTGATGACCATGAAAATAGGGGAAGAATAGGGACAGGTACTGGGACAGATAACACATACTTCTAACATTTCTTGGAAATTTTTCTCAATTTCATTTTTTTGAGCAAAGGGATGACGATAAGGGAGAACATTGGGAGGAAGACTACTCAGGATTAAAGGAATGGAATGGTCATGGTCTCCACGAGAGGGGGGGAGGCCCTGGGGAGTTTAGAAAACAATGGGATGGAGGTAAAGGATATATTGAAGGTTGGGGTGTATCGTGAGTGTCTCAACTGTTTGAATGGAATGGAGTTGGGAAATGATGCCATAATGACCTTTTTTTAGTGACATTTTTATGTGGTGGGAACTGGTGATCTCTAGGGACCCTGCTGTAATTCCTTGGAATTTTTACTATTTTCCTTCATGTTGGAATTGCATGGTTAAATCATTACAATACATGGTTATGGGGCCAAGAGTTCCTAACCATTCAACACCAAGAACAAATTCACAACCACCCATGTCAACAAAAAGCATGTGATATTTTATGTTATACTGACCAATTTGTAGGCGCACATTTTCACAACACCCGCAACATTTCATGGAACCACCATTGGAAATCATGATTTGAATTTTTTTGACAACATGGATATAACAATTGAACTCTTGAGAAAGGCGTCAATGAATGAAATTATGAGTGTTGCCACTGTCAACTAGGATGATGAATTTCCGGTGCTTAATATAACCAATCAATTTTAGGGTTTGGGGAGCAGAAAAAACGAGTGAGAGAATTCAACGAAATCAGTGGTTCAACTTCGGGATGATCAACAGGTGGCAAAAGATTATTTGTTTGGGGTATCTCGACTTCAGGAGAGACCTCAACATCTTCATCAAAAAAATCCTCTGAAATGGCCATAAATAGTTTATGTTATTTACACTTGTGCCATGGAAAGTATTTGTTATAACAATTATAACATTGACCCTTGAGTTAGCGTTCAACCATTTATTCTCATGTTAATTTTTGGACCTTGAGAGGAGTGGACTGAGGGACAGGGGTGGTGGGTTTAGAGAGGGGAACAAAATTGTTTTTATTTTTTATTTATTTTTATTTTTATTTATTTATTTTTTCTGTGGGCCAAGATGACTTGTTGTGCCTACTTGGCACATTTAGTTTCTTCCAAACAAGTCTAGGGGTGATCCATTATGACTTGATATCGAATTAGATTCTTGAGGCCACTGATAAAATATTCCTCGAAAAATGCATCTATCATGCCCTCCATTCGGAAACCCAAGTGCTCAAAGGAAACAATAAAATATTTCATTGTTCTAGACTGTTTCAACTTGGTTAGACGTCCTAAATGGTGGGTGTCTGTGTCAAAGAGTTCATACAACTCAACAAAAAATTGTGACCAAGAAACACCCTTTATGTGGACTTCTATGTCATTACCACCATTTCCATCGTTCCAAATCCAAATAGAGAATTCCATAATGAAAACTTGGTCAACTCATCAGTAATTCCATGCATGGAGAAATAATGTTCCATTTGAGTGACCTAGGCTATTGGATCCAAGCCATCAAATTTGTTCACCTTAACTCTGGGAAGATGAGGTTCACGATGTAGTGTTGGCATGTAGTTGGAAGACCCTAAGTTCAAAGATAACATACCAACAAAACCCTTAAACACTGACCCTTTCGGCATCACCTGCAAGCAATTGAAGTCTCATCTGAGGCATCTAGAGGGGCTACAGGAACCATGTTTCTGTAGTGATGAGGGGAAGTGAGACATTCAACATGTCCTTACTAACCATCTACTCATGTGCACAATTTCCATTAGTTAACAATTACTTATCATGTGACATATCCTGTGTGTGACATTACTTTATTTGACATGTATTCATTCACAAGTTGCTTCAATGTGTGACATTATAACATCATATATGAATAAAAATTTCAGCATACTTAAGCATTTATCATCATTTCAAAGTAACAATAAAAATCATGTTGGCCTTTGACCAAGTTTTGAAAAACCTTGGTCAGGTTTGGACCACTTTTTGGACTTCGACAGGCTGGTCGAAGATTGAGCGCCCAGGCGGAGCTGAGATCGTGGATCTCACTCATTTTACAGGCTTTGTAAGGGTTTTTGTAATATGTTATGAAATGTCGGCCTGTGGGTTTTACCCATGTTTAGGCCTTCTTGTAAGGAAATGTAAAAGTATAAATAGATAAGAACGTATGGTAGAAATAGATAGAGACAAGAAACAAAGTCTTGGTAGCTAAGTGCAAGTAGTTTTGGGTTGCTTAGTGCAACAAAATGTGTATGTAAGGCTCTATTCTTGATAGAGAAGTTGGCTTTGTGCCTAGACGTAGTTCTGGAAGGAGGATATGGTGCTCAGTGCACATATCTCCTGTCCTATGCGAAGCTTGGATCTGTGGCTTAGTGGATAGGAGAGAATGAATGTAAGATTCAGAAGAATAATAAAGAAATTGAAGAAGTTGGTGGGTGTAGCCCCACACTGGGGTGAACCACATATATCTTGTGTCTTTAGTGTGATTTGCGCTATGTTGTGTTTGTCATTTATCTTCTTAGTTCTTTTGTTATTATGTATAATGGATAGATATGATGTTGCTTAGTGATTTACTTATGCTTTATGAATGAATGCTAGATATAATTCATTGCTATGTGCTAAGTGGTTGAAGTACTTAATCTTTATTGTTACTGCGCTGATCTATCTTAGGGTTTTGTTCTGTGATGTTAATGAGGCTAATGAGTTAATGAATATCAACTTGTAGTGTTAATAAAATACTCTGTGAAGTGTTTCTATCACAGATCCATGTCCCAGCTTGGTTACAGACAGCTGAGTCCTGTAAGACCCCCTGCCTCTACCTTAGGTGAGAGTTCTCTTGCTTTGCAGGTGTTTTCGAAAGGGATGGTAGTTAGGGTTTTGTTGGTGCGTTGTTGAAGCGTTGAACGTTGGGTCTTCCCTTGTGCCAACAAATGGTTCCATTGTTAGGACTTGAAACTATGATTGTTGGGAACTGAAGTAAAGAAAAAAGAAGCTCGGTGTGTAGATCTGTTGCTGAAGTGCGCAGTACTCTACTTGAATTGCGAAGCTTTGTGATAAGAGATAAATCTGATCTGAAGAAAAGAGGTAAGATCTTAAAAGAGGTAAATCTTTTTGCTTTCATAAGAGTAAGATAAGTGAAATTTTTTGTTTCGAAAGCATGAATTTAAGTATGTTCAATAGATTTTGTCCTAGTCTGAAATCTAGGGCGTAGTTGGAAGAAAGAGTTGATATAAGTAAAGCTAATAGAAACGAAGAGAGATATGTTATTCCTATGCATAGAAAGAATTTTTGGACTAATAAGTGGATGCAGGAACCTAGAAAGAATTTTTGTAGATTGTAGGACCAACACTGTGATCCTAGTGCGTAGTACATGAGAGGTTAGGGAATGCTTAAAAGAAAGAGATTATTGACATTATGATATAATTGCAGAAGACCGAGACATCTTGATAACGAATGCCCTGGAATAGGTCCTATTTTTCTTTGTTTTAAAATTGTTGGTCATGAGGTTGAGGATTGTCCAAAGATGATTGCTAAAGCTGAACAAATGAACATGAGCCAAGAAAACTATGAAGAAATTCAAGAGATTAAGAGCATGTTAGAGAATCACAAAGAGAAAGAATCAAAGAAATCTCAAACTATGTTATTATAGTTGAAATAAATGATGAATGATCACAAAGATGTCATCTTACCAGAGATCCTGAAAGTAAAACAACACATAAGTGCAAGAATAGAAGACTTCAACATAGACTATGTCTTGGATGAAGAAACACAAGTAAATATTATGATAGAAGAAACTTGGGGAATTTTGGGAAAGCCTACAATGGTACCCTCATTGGGAAGGATAGGATTTTTTAAAGGAAAGATGATAACCCTATGTGGAAGAGTTACTAATATACCTATTATTGGTCATGGAACATCGACTGAAGAGGAATTTGAAGTCATTAAGTTTGCTGAGAACAATGCCCCTTTCCCACTCTTGTTAGGAAAGACTTGGATTGAGAAGGATCAAATCAAAAGGAATGCAGAGGAAGAAGTTGCAGAAAAGAAAAAGCAAGAACTAAGGGATTTCATAGCTAGAAAAATAGACCGACTAATAGAAGAACGAGAAGATAAGTCGAAGTAACAGAGGGCAAGATAATTAGTTGTCGAAGTTGAAAGAAGGGAAGAAGATTTTTAGGACCTATCCATGCAAGAAAGAAGAATACCCACCCTGGAATTATTAAGAGAAGGGATATTAACTTCGAACCCTTTGAGAGCACATCATCAATGCGAATTCACTACGCTAAGAGAAGATAAGAATAAGAATGGAAAGAGGATTCCAGAAACAGTTAGAGGAACTTAGATCACAGGAAAGAAGGAAAGGAAGCTCAGTAAAAATAAATCCAAGTTAGAAAAGCTACAGGAAGATACAAAGAACATATGGAAGACTTCGTAGGAGGCAAGTTTGCAGGACTTGAACCTCGTCCGACCAACATAACCACACAGGATGGGACTTCGCCTTGGAAAAGATATATGACCATTGGAGGTGCCATGCCCGTTAGAACGACGCTCTGGAATGGCTAGAAAATGCATTTATGAGATTTTGGACGTTGATACCACGCCATAATGGACATATTCACATTGATGGAAGCATTCCTGCTTATTGGAAGAATCTGTTATGACACTTGCTTATTTAACCTGTCAGACACTTCACCGGGACCAAATTTTTCCACCCGTGATTAACTAAGCCAAGAAAAGAATTGATTGTGCATTGAGATGTGTTATAAGAAGCTAGACATCGCCATCTGTTTGTCTACCCCACTTGTCCGTTTTGCTACCCTGACCTGCCTGTTTAATAGTGAGAATGTCGGGCGAATGCACTGAGCTAGAGAAGTCCACCGAGGAGGATATAAACAAGTTTATGGCAGATAGAGCTATGTCTGAAAGTGTCCAATAATCGTCGACCAGGGGACTGCAAGATTCCCCTTCGACTGAACGACGTTCAGGTCATGCCAACCCCGCGACTGAGCAACAAAGTAAGCATCGCAGTGATCTGGCTAATGCGAAGCAGATCCATCGATCTTAGCAGACTATATTCCACCGTTGGCTTGCATAGTTAACCATGAAAACATTCCATGAGACTACGAGTACACCCTGATCACCGCGTACATTCTGAAGGGAATATGCATGGTTGGGAGCCAGTTGGGACATATACCATTACTAAAGAACAATGAATTCAACCTTGGAGATAGAAAGAACTATGTTATGCTCGCACCCCATAGATACTTGATGAATTAAACTGGGAAGAAGCCTTGCATTATCTCCTAGCCATGGATTAAGGAGCTGGCTCAGTCCATTGTGCTTAATGTGATGAAGATTCCCCATTTTGTTTGCCACCAAGAGGTTAACGCTTGCATTAAAATCCTCTTGTCGTGCTACCATGGAGGATACCTGTGGCTTGACAGATGGATTACTATGGATCCGATGTTGATCCACTTGATTACAGGATTAAGCATGAAGGGACCTGAGCCTTGTAAATTTTACCCAGGGAAGGCCTTAGATCAATCCCTGGCACAACGCATCAAGAAAGCATATGGAGAAGTTGAAAAAGGAAAATTAGGCTACAAGTTAGCCTCTGTCTAGGATGGCACAGTGTGCCTCTCTTGCCAACTCATAGCTGGCAAGCTCGTAAGAAAGAACCGCCCCACAAAGGTCAGCGAGTTCGTGGTCAACCTCACAGGAAAATGTGTGGAGGGCATGCAAATGAATTGGGTGAGTTACCTCGTCAATGAACTGGAAAAAGACCACTGCGAAGCTCAGGATCAGGGATATGAGTTCCACTTCAGCTGGTTTCTCGTGTTGATCGCATTTGTTGCTTGGAAAATGCCCGAAGGAGCCACCTTCCTGGAGATCAAACCATCGGAGCCGTTGGCCATTAGGTTCTCTACCTTGTGGTACACCAACTACATGTCGAAGCAATGGTAGTAAAATGCTGTGTTCTATGCCTATTATCTGCAACTGAAGGTTGCCATTGAAGAATTTTTGCACATGACACTGTGCAACCTGCACAAGTACAAACCACTAGATAAGTTCCACGTAGATCGACATTTTATCTATATCACTGCGCGCAGAGATGAGAGCAAGGAAGAGTTACAATCATATTACAAATTGATGGATGAGGACATGGAGCAAATCACCAAGGAATGGTTAGAGGAGTTCCTTGTATCAGTCGATTATGCAGAACTCTCTGACACTGACATCATAAGAAGCCCCTTGGTCACTCGCGTAGAGCATGTTGGACATTCCAGCAGGACGAAGAAGAAGAAGAAGAAGGAAGACATCTAGAACATAGAGAATGATGAGGAGGACAATGCCTCTGAATAAAATGGATCTGTCTCGCTCGTAGGAGCAGGAGGAGGAGAAGACCAAGCATATGGACAAGGAGGAGGGGATGAAGGAGAAACGAAAGGAGGAGGCAAACGGGCCATGGTTAAGGACGCTGTGAGTAAATCATGTTACTCTGTGCTAGGTTTGGCACAGGAGGAGCAGGAGTTGGTCGAGGCTTATGTGGAGAAGCTCGTTGAGACCATCCAACAACTTCAAGCAAGGATAATAGAGTTGGAGGTCCAAGTAGTACCAAGCACCCTACAATAAGTGTGCGACCAGAGAGAGGAAGCCACAAAGAACATAGTAATAAGGATAAGGGCCCTCACCTCAGAGTGAAAAAAGTTGAGCGATAGAAGTGCACAAAGTTATGAACGCCTCACAGAAGATCCAAAGCTAAGGAAGTTGGAAGCACAATTACAGGAGGCCCAACAACAGGCATTCACCGTGCAGTCATAGATGAAGCTCCTCACTGCAGTTGAGAGAATGAAGATATCTCAAGAACAATGCGCAGTCCAGCAAAAAATTATTGCCATCCAGGGTAGAGTAATGGAAGTCATGTAGAAGCTACAACCTCTGCAGGATGAAGCCTGCAAGGTGCTCGAAGAAATTGAAGGTCATGTCTCACAACTAGATCAGGTGGTTGCATCAGTCGAACAATGCCTAGAAGGGCCTGTTACAACGCATACAATCCAGGAGCTCACTGAGCAGGAGGCTTAGGCGAAGCAACAAGTTGAGGAGGGTCGAGTGAAGCTCGAGGCCTTCGAAGCAATGTTGCCTAGATCTGAGTGACTTGGGATGAGTCATAGGTGAGTGTTGGGGGCCTGTTGGCCCTCAACCAAGTTTTGAGGAAACCTTGGTCAGGTTTGGACCACTTTTCAGACTTCGATAGGCTGGTCGAAGATGGAGCACCTAGGCGGAGCTGAGATCGTAGATCTCACTCATTTTACGGCTTTTGTAAGGGGTTTTTGTAATAGGTTATGGGATGACGGCCCATGGGTTTTACCCATGTTTAGTCCTTTTTGTAAGGAAATGTATAAGTATAAATAGATAAGAACATATGGTAGAAATAGATAGAGACAAGAAATGAAGTCTTGGTAGCTAAGTGCAAGTAGTTTTGGGTTTCTTAGTGCAACCAAATGTGTATTTAAGTCTCCATACTTGATACAGAAGTTGGCTTTGTGCCTAGACCTAGTTTTGGAAGGAGGATTTGGTGATCAGCGCCCAGATCTCGTGTCCTATGCGAAGCTTGGCTCTGTGGATTAGTGCATAGGAGTGGATGAATGTAAGATTTAGAAGAATAATAAAGAAGTAGAAGCAGTTGGTGGAAATAGCCCCACACTAGGGTGAACCACGTAAAGCTTGTGTCTATGGTGTGCTTTGTGGTATGTTGTGTTTGTCATTTATCTGTGTAGTTCTTTTGTTATTATGTATAATGGATAGATCTGATGTTGCTTAGTGCTTTAATTATGATTTATGAATGAATGCTACATCTAACTCATTGTTATGTGCTAAGTGGTTGAAGTACTTAATATTTACTATTATTGCGTTGATCTATATTAGGGTTTTGTTCTGCGATGTTAATGGAGCTAATGAGTTAATGAATATCATCTTGTAGTGTTAATAAAATACTCTACGAAGTGTCACTATCACAGATCCGTGTCCCAACTTGGTTACAGACACCTGATTCCTGTAACCCCCCCTGCCTCTACCTTGTGTGAGACTTCGCCTGCTTCGCAGGTGTTGCCGAAAGGGCCGATAGTTAGGGTTTTGTTGGTGCGTTGAACCCTGGGTCTGCCCCCGTGCCAACACATCATAACATGGAAAAACAACACATCACAACACAAGGGTTTAACGTGGTTCACCCAACTTGGGCTACTTCCACAAAATATGGCTTCTTATATTAGTCATTTATAATCTTCTTACAGCTGTGCACTGAACTACAAAATATGCAATAATAACATTTCCCAAACTTGCCTAGTTGTTCTACTGTAGTGCGAGCCTACTCCAAAAAAACTCAGTCATAACATCCGAACTCTTAACCAAAAGTTCAAATCATCCATAATGCCCCATAACTTCTCATTATTCGAACCCTATGAACCACTTCTACCCAAAAACCCTTTACATATTTATACATCAAAATAGGTCTAAGCCCGTTACAATGTGGACAAAATGTCCCAAAATCCTAACTACTTTCCACCTTTTTCACGTTGAATTATGCATATGCTTCAACTACTTTACGTGCACTCTGCTCCTTATCCAAAATGTCATGCAATTCGATCATGTGTAATTCCCAAGACTTATCCAAAACGTCTTTCCAACAAGCCCCCACCACTCACCTATGGCTCAACCCAAGCCACTCATGCTTTCTTCCACTTCTCCATGAAATTTTCAAATGTCTCCTTTGTTGTCATGACCTTCGCCTTTACCTCCGTCTCCTTCTACAAAATTGTGTCGACTGTTTCAATAGTAACCCGAGCCTGTATCTTCTCAAAACTTTCGTTGACTTCCTGTTTGACTATACTACGAGTGGCTGCTAAGGCCAATGTCACTCTATAATATTCTTCTTGTATTACCACAGGATTTTGTGTGTGAGCCTACTTCTCCTCCCTTAGCTGATTTATTTTTGAATACAACTTCTTGTTAACTTCCATTATCGTTACCACCTATGCTAGCGATAATGTAGCCATTACATTTTTGAACTTCTGTGCCTTTTCCTACGCAACTTGTATCTTTTGGATGATCTCCTGTATCTCCCTATCCTTGGTTAATTGCATCTATATTCTCGTGGTTTATGCATAGAGTTGAGAACATTCTACCTCTAGGTTCTTTATATTTTCCACAATTGTGGTCACTGTCTCCTCCCTTAGCTCCCTTTCTTTTGGTGGAGTACTCGATATCATGCTCGCTTCTAAGTCGACTATACATGAGCAAAAGCCCTGAATAGATTCACTTATCTTTGTTGTTTTTTATTCAACTGGGGCCTCCATCTCTGTCCGAGCCTTTGAGAGTTCGTTGTAGAGCTTCTCGAAAGCATGTTTCATGCTTGCGACCTTTTGTGCAGCCTCATCCTGCTCCTGCTTAACTTTGTTATATTCCATATCCAAGGCTACATTCTCAGCTGTAACTATAACTAACTCGTTTGATGTATTTTTTGTGCACAATTTCATCTCTTACGTCATGCTCATCTAAAATTATTACAATACATATGTTGACAGTTGTTATAATACTAAGTCACTATGACCTAGTTCCCTTGCATGTTCCTACATCTCTATTGTGGGGAACTCTACCACCCCTGTTGCTAACTTGATCAATCTATGTTCACATGCTACTACTAACGTATGGGAAATTGTTAGCCCCGCCTCCTCATTCTTTGTAGTTCTTGTTGTATGCTCTTGCTCTCTCTGTCAGATTGGTGTGATATTTGCTTCTTCTAGAAATTGGTGCAACTCAACCATCTATGCCTGCATGCTTCCATGCATTTCTTCCTGTTGGTGTGTCACAAGCTGAAACATGTCATCTGTGATTGTTTAACTTTATTGCCGATATTTTCCAAGTCTTCCTCTATCAGGGCTTGGATGGCCACCTCCTTGATGGATTTCCGCTTCATCAGTTGTGGTATGGACTTTCCTGTCTCCAATTCTTTTCATTTCTTATCTATGCATGGTGCTATTTTCTGGGTTGTTTCTTTTGTGACATTTCCTCTTTCCTGTTCGACTCCTTCTTCTTCATCATCATCTATCTCTTGGAATTATGGGTTTTGTCTCTCTGATGACCTTGATTCTGTTGGTGGAATCTTCCATTCATCGTCCCAATATACGATGATATGGACCATCTCATCCTCTATTAACATGTATTGTGTGGGAAGCCATTTTTTATCTAGGTCCTTTTTTCTCTTGTACATACACATGGTGGTGCCCTTCCTTAAAGCACACAATTTCCTTATACACATCGACCACCTGTGCTGGTATGCATGGTGTCCTCTCAATGTTGTCCCTAATGGTTTATTTATAAATACAAACAGAAACATTAATGTCCATATATCACACCTTGCACATAATATACCATAAGTTCTAGTATCTCGCAACTAGACATGGCTTATCCTTAACTCCCAAAAACCCCGTGTTATCGGAATCCCCCCATGCAGATAATGCTATTAGAATTAACAACTAGGCATAGTAGAACTCGGTCCCTTTATCCTTCGCTTCCTCACAATCAATCAAAAATTGGTTGAGTAAGAATGTCTCCCAATTCATCTGGATTCCCTCGACGCACCATTCAGCTGCCTCTATCACTGTTGTTGGGACTTGATCCCTTCGACACTTTCTTAACAGTTTACAAGCTAATGCTTTTATCACACACCGTACTATTGGGTTGCATATTATTTCGATATATAAACCATGCTATCCTCATAATTTGTGAAACTTCTCCTTCATGATCTCATATAGATCCTTTTCATTCTTCTTTTCGAAGAAAAACAATGAGGGGTCATCCCCTTGTGACGGTAGGCCAGTAATGCGCACGATCATGTTTGTATTAATGGAAATTGGTGCATCGAGCCACACGTATCCCTTATGCACATAAATCAACAACATTTTTACATAAGAATTAATCTTTGGGCTCCTCCCAAAGTGTGGTATGTTGAAAAGGTTCAAGATACCTTCTTTTTTCAACCTCATAGCCCAAATATGTGGATCTATTACTATCATATGAGTTTTAGAGATAACATAATTCTTCAAGTAATTTCTTGGCACTAAATATGGAAATTTCTTCTCATCTGTATGTCATGGTCGACATACTTTAACCCTGGTATCAAACCTAACATTTCTTTTTCCACAATCACTCCCTATGGAATCGATGGCTCTATGAGTGAGTACTTCACGTCTTTTTGTAAGTTGATCATTTTTGTAGATGACTTTCTCGTGGTATGTAGTCCCTAGGGAATCTTGACGTTGAGGAGGATTCCACCAGTGTCTCTTCAAATATAGGTGTCATTACTGGTTGACTACACTATTTCTTTGGTACTGATGTTGAAGCTACTGTTGCCTTTGGTGGTGCCATCTTCCTTTGCAACTTTTCTCTATATACAACTACGCTCTGCAAATCAGATTTGGAACTCATTCGGATCTCTATGAGAATTGTAACTGACAATAAACTTCCCCCTTTGATCCTTCTGTTTCTTTTATACCTCATCACCAGTTGTTAGCTTCCCTTCGTGTCTAAAATTGTCGTCTAATCCACTGGTGCTTTGCATTCATTACCTGTCGTAATGCTCCATTAACTCTGTATTTTCGACGAATTATCCGTTAGATTCTCCAACCTGTCAAAATATTCTTTCCAATCTGCATTTATGGTTATGCAACACCACTACTTCACTGTCATGGTATCTCTTTATTGAATGTCCTGTCATGGATTTCATTAAATGATCTTAACTATTATTTGCACGAGCTCTTCTTTCTGCGCAATCTCTTCTGTCTACACGATATCTTCTCTTTGTGCGATCTCTTCTCTCTGTGCAATCTCTTTTGTCTGTGTAATCTTTCTTCCTTCATCGGTGCACTCTTCTGCTTGTAATATTTTCCCTCTTTTCCTACTTAACTTCTTAGACTCTTACACTTTCTACTTCTTCCTTGAACCATTTTATTGATTTTGCTTTTTGCTTGGTTTCTCTTTATTTTTCCTCTTTTTCTTCTATAGTATACTATGATACAAGTTCTATGATACATAGTCTGCGAAATCCACCTAGTGCGTGGAAGGACGAACATCCTTGTATGGTTTAATCTGACTCTCATTAACTAGTCTTTCCACGACTTGTCCATCCAACTATTCTAGTTGAAAAACACTTGCTTCTGTCACATACTTGATCATGTATGTATCTATCTAGTATGTCCTAAACTTTCCAGGGTGCATTACGAACTTACTGTCATAGAGAAATACTAAATCTCCTATTTTGAACTTCATCTGTTTGATGTGTTTGTCATTCCAATATTTTTCACATGCATTCTGTACTTGTTGATGAAAGCCTAAAACAAATCGGTCTTCCTCTAATACTAGTAACTGTGATAGTATTTCTTCTATTGCACCGGAATCCATAAGGTTTGTCATCACAACAATGCACAGACTTGGTACAAGAAATTCCATGGACATGACTGCTTCCTGACCATACACTAATATACAGGGTGTTTGACCTGTCAACTTCTTGCATGAAGTTCTATAATCCCATAGAACGGTAGGAATCCTTAAGTCCCAGTCGTCTTGTCCTACATTACATACCTTTTTTAATGCATTCTCCAATATCTTATTGAAGGCCTCCACAATTCTATTTTCTTGAGGGTGATACAAAGTGCTCTTTCAATGCTAAATCTAGACCTCTTCTGTCAATGTTGCAATTGTCTTATTCAAATAGTGATTCCCTTGATCGCTCATAAGTACTTTAGGAAACCCAAACCTTGTAACTAAATTCTCAAATAAGAACCGTGCATTTGTATTTGTGCTGCTATCTCTAACTGGTTATGCTTCTACCCATCTTGTCAAGTAGTCCATCACGGTGATTATGTACTTGGCTCCTTTTCTCCTCATTGGTGGATTAATTGGTCCGATAAAATCCACTTTCCATTTCTCAAATGCTTTCAAGGTAACTTGCAGATTCAAAGGCATCTCATCCCTTCACGATGACCTTCCTAATATTTGACAAACATCAGAACTATGACTTTTGGCCCTGACCAAGTTTTGAGGAACACTTGGTCATAGTTGACCGTTTTTGGGACTTCGACAACTTGTCAAAGATGGAGCACAATGAGAAGTGGAAATCGTGGAAGCTAGACCCCTTTTTGGGTTTTTGGGGATAATGTAATGGGAAAGGGATGTCGACCCATGGGTTTACCCATGCTTAGGCCCACTGTTGTATGTATAAATAGATGTATAGGCGAAGTAAGTGAAAAGGAGAAGGTGCGAGAAGAGTAGTAGAGTGTGATGTATGTGATCAAAGAGTTGCGAGTTGTGCTAAGTGCTGGTAATTATTGTAAATGATTTGTACATACTGTAAGGGACTAAGTGCAGGATATTGTAGAAGGCTCTGTGATTTTAGCGCAAGGAAGAAGGATCTAGCGAGCTGAGCAGATCTTTTTTCCTATGCAAAGAGGGATTTGGATGGCTTTGTGTTGTAACCTGATTAACTGAAGCTAATAAAGAAGAAAACTTTGTGGATGTAGCCCCAGGGTGCAGGTGAACCATGGTAAATCTGTGTGTTGTGCTCTGTGCCTCGACCTGATGTGTTTGTCTCTTCCTTTTCTAATGCTTTGATGTGGTTAGATAGATCTATTTATGCTTTATGCTTCTAAGATATGAATGAATGTTAGATCTGGTATGTAATATGCTTAGTGTTTGATCTGTCGAATCTAATCTATCTTGTTGTGGATAAGGTTTTGAATTATCTTAGATCTAAGTATGTACTGTGATGCTCTGTGCTATCTGTGAAGTATAATAAGGGTTGAATATTGATGAATAATCTATGATAAGTGATTTCTAAGTGTTATAATCACAGATCTATGTCCCAACTAAGGTTGCAGACACCTGAGTCTTGCAACTACCCATGCCTCTACCTCGGGTGAGACTTCATCTACTTCACAGGTGTTGCCAAAAGGGCCGGTAGTTATGGTTTTGTTGGTGCACTGTTGTAGCGTTGAAACCTGGGTCTGCTCCCGTGCCAATAAATGGTTTCGTTGCCGGGACCTGAAACTGTGATTGCTGGGAATTGAGCAGAAGAAGCTTTGTACAAAGATTCATCTTGAAATTGTGAAATCTCTATGCATGGATATATGCCCTAGTGCGTAGTGATCCACTTGATCTGAAAATCTCTGTGTTGAAGAAGGAAGGACAAATCTGAAGGAAAGAAGTCAGATTTGCAAGAAAAGAGGTTGATACTGAAGAAAAGAAGTAAGATCTGTAAGCTCTATGCTCTGATAAAGGTAAGAATAGTTAAGAGTTCTTAGATCTGGAAGCTTTGTGCCCTGTAGAAGTAAAAGAAGTGATTTTTTTTTTCTAAAGTATTGATTTAGGTATCCTTGATAGATTTTGTCCTATCTTGAAAACTAGGGCATTGTTAGATGAAAGACGTTTGATATGAATAGATCTGATAAGAATAATGAAAGATATGTTATACCTATGCATAGAAAGAATTTTTGGACTGACCAATGGATGTAGGATCCTAGAAAGAATTTTTTGCAGGCTAGCCATTATGACCCTAGCAAGAAGTACAAGAAAAGTTGGGGATCATTGAAGAGAAAGAGAGGATTAACTCTTTGTTATAGTTGCAAAAGAATAGGACATCTTGCCAAGGAATGTCCTGGTGGAAATCCTAGTTGCCTCTGTTGTAAGGCTATGGAGCATGAAGTACTGGATTTCCCTATAATGATTGCTAGACTTGAAAAGCTGAATATGGAGCAAGCAAACTCTGAAGGAGATCAAGAGACTAATATTATAGAAGAACCCATAAAGAATAAGAGATTATGTTACTGAAAATGAAAGAAAGCCTGGATGAACATAAAGATGCCAGTTTGTCAGAGATCTTCAAAGAAGAGGAGAAAATCAAAGTAAGAATAAGAGACTTCGACATTGACTATGCTTTGGATGAGGGAACACAAATGAACATTATGACAGAAAGTACTTGGGAAACCATAGGACGGCCTGCTATGATTCCCTCACTAGGAAAAATAGTGTTGTTTAAAGGAAAAATGGTAACCTTATGTGGCAAAATTACCCAGATAGCTATGAGTACCCATGGAGCTTTGACAAAGGAAGAATTCAAAGTTATTAAATTTATTGAGGACCATGCCCCATTTCCAGCTTTGTTAGGCAAGATATGGATTGAAAAAGACCAAATCTGGAGAAAAGAAGAAAAGGAAGCCCTAGAACAGAAGAAGCAAGAACTCATGGAATTTATGACTAGAAGGGTCGCCTACTTAATGGAAGAACAAGAGAACAGATCTAAGTTATTGAACACCAGGGACTTGGATGTCGAAGATATACAAGCAGTAGAGGAACCACAGAAGACCGAAATACCTAATCCATATGATGAAGGAGTATTACCCTTGGATTTGAAGAAAGAATCTCAGCATTGCGAAGTGACTATGTCGAGAGAAGATAAGAATCAGAATGGAAAAAGGATGACCGAGGCGAAGCTCACTCGGAAGAAGGATAGGAAGCTAAGTAAGAAGAGAGCCAAGATCAAAAAGTTACAGAATATTCCAGAGGAAACTTCGCAGAAGGAAAATTCAAAGGAATTGAGCTTTGCCGGGATATAAGAACAACGACATATGGCACTTCGCCGTGGTGAAGAAATATAGCCATTGGACCAATATACCCATTCGAATTTCGCTCCGAACGGACATAAAATCATTAAAGGATCACCACCAGACCGTTGAACCATGCCATAACGGATGGATCAACGTTTATGTAAGCTTCATACCCATTGCAAGCAAACCGTTGATGAATTTCCTATTTAGCTCCTCGCGCCGTGCCCGAAGAACACTTTTTGCAACTGAAAAGTCAAAGCCCGCATAACTAATGATTGTCTACAATGATCATTGCAAGCATATTGTTCATCCTAGTGTAGTATTTTGAGATCATTGTGACCCCGATTATCTTTCCCGAGTGCGTATGTCCGACGAGCTCACTGCACTTGAGGAAACTGTCACTGAGGTCCTTCTCGATTTAATGACTGAGAGAGTCATGTTGGAAAGAAGAATGTGCACCGGAGTCCAAGCATCATCGAAAAGAGGAGTGCAATCCCCCTCGTCGACTGCTCGAGCAGGAACATATCGAGCCGACGTAGATAGAAGAACTAAGCATAAGGACGACATAGCCAATGCCAAGTTAGTGCCATCCATCCTACCAGCTTACATAACCCCTCTGAGCAGTGAGATTAACAGGGACAATGTCCCTAGAGACTTTGAATACACCCTAGTCACTACATATCTACTGAAAGGAGTACGCACCTACCACATAGATCAAGACAAGGTTACAACGTTGAATTTTTGCGAATTCAACCTGGGGGAACGTAAAGTTTACAGCATGCTCGCCCCATATAAATACTTGACGAGAACTAAGGGAAAGAATTCGAAGCTCATCCCTCAGCAATGGATGATGAACCTCGCATAGTCTAATTTTCTCAACGTTATGAAAATACCTCACTTCGGCAGACACCAGGAGGTGAATGCTTGTGTAAAATTGCTGCTAGCAAGTTACCATGGAGGATACCTGTGGTTAGATCGTCGCATAACTGTTGATCCGACGCTGATCAATAAGATCACTAGGATTAGCATGTAGGACCCTAATCCCCATGAGTACTATATTGGAAAGACCTCATACCACTCTCTTGTGTAGAAGATCAAAGAAGCCTATGGCGATGTTGAGAAAGGTGCGAGAGGCTACAAGGTAGCTTCTATTGAAAGTGGCACAGTGTGCCTTGCATGCCAACTGATCGCAGGGAAATTGGTACGCAAGAATTGACCAACACAAGTATATGGCATTGTAGTTGACCTCGCAGGAAAGTGCGTAGAGGGACTACAGATGAACTGGGCGAAGTACCTAGTGAATCAACTAGAGATTGACTACAGAGAAGCCCAGTATCAGGGGCATGAATTCCATTTTAGCTGGCTCTTGATACTAATTGCATTTTTTGCATGGGAGCTACCGGAAGGTGTAACCTTCCTGGACCTTGACCCCTTTGAGCCACTAGCTGTGAAGTTCAGTACATTATGGTACTCAAACGACATGAGAAAGCAATGGAAATCGAATGCCATTTTCCACGTGTACTATAACCAATTGAAAGCATCCATAAGGAGTGAACCTCGCATAACCCCGAACACTTTACAGAGATTTCGATCTCTGATAAAGTTCAACGCATACCTTCACTTTATATACCTAACCCCATGCGCTGATGAGCACTAGGAACAACTTTAGTCCTATTATAAGATGACAGAAGAAGACCTGGAAGAGATCACCAAGGAATGGTCATCAGACCTCCTTGTTTCAGAAGACCCCATAGAAATGTTCAACATCGACAAACCCAAAACTGCGCAGGATACACCTGGGCCCAGTAAGACAAAGAAAGAAAAGATGATGAAGAAGACTGAAGAAGTCCAGGATGTTGATAGCCTATCTGTAAGGATTGCTTCCATTACACCAGATGAAGAAGGTGATGATGAAAAAGGTACATAAACTAAACAATAGAAAGTCGAAGTACACCTTCAACATGCTCAGGAAGAAAAAGCGTAGGCCACCCAGGCCCTAAAGAAAGGACAGGAGGAAATTATTGAACAACTCCAAGCTGCGCAACAAGAGAAGAATGCTCTCCAAGCAAACTTTGAAGAAGATAGAGCGAAGATCCAAAAAGAGAAAGAGCATCTGCTCGCAAAGCAGATAGGAAATGAAGAAGTAGTCAACAAAGCATTTCGCTCTGTGACCATCTTGGAGCAGAAGGCCGAAGAGCCCATAGAGCGCCAAGTGATGAAGTTGGATGAAGTTATTCAACAACGCCAACAAAGGGTCGTGGAATTAGAGATTCATACCATACCATAGACTCCACAAGAAGTGCGCGACCAATGAGAATTGAATGCTTAGAGCGCAGTCGAGAGGATTAAAACACTTGCTGTAGAATGTAAATAACTAAGTAGTAGAAGCGCGCAGATATATGAACAACCATATGAAGACCCAGAGTTGAAGAAAATGGAGTCCCAACTCTAGGAATCAAAGCAACACACAGATACAGTACAGGCGCAGCTCAAGCTCCTGTTACCCATCGAGAGGATGAAGAGATCCCAGGAACAACGCACAACCCAACAACTCGTTCTTACCACACAAAAAAGAGTGATGGAAGTCACCCAAAAACTCCATTCGAGCCAGGAGGCGGCCTACCTACTGTTTGAATAAATTGAAGGCCAAGGAACATTATTAGAACAAGTAGTTGTTACAGTCGAGAAACAACTGGAAGGACTTATCAGCGAAGCGGTTGTTCAGGAATTTGTTGAGCAAGAAGTAGTAGCACAAAGACAAGTCGAAGCACCTCGATCCAATCTCGAGACCTTTAAGGAAAAATTACCCAGAACTGAGTGACTCGGGATGAGTCATAGGTGAGTGTTGGGGGCCTATTGGCCTTGAAAACGTTTTGAGGAACACTTGGTCATAGTTGACCATTTTTGGGACATTGACAACTTGTCAAAGATGGAGCGCAACGCGAAGCGGAAATCATGGAATCTAGAACCCTTTTTGGTTCCTTTTTGGGTTTTTGGGGATAATGTAATGGGAAAGGGATGTCGGCCCATGGGTTTACCCATGCTTAGGCCCATTTTTTTATGTATAAATAGATGTATAGGTGAAGTAAGTGAAAAGGAGAAGGGGGGAAGAAGAGTAGTAAAGTGCAATCTATGTGATTGAAGAGTTGCGAGTTGCGATAAATGTTGTTAATGATTGTAAATTCTTTTTGCATACTGTAAGGGACTAAGTGCATGATATTGTAGAAGGATCTGTGATTTTAGCGCAAGGAAGAAGGATCTAGCGAGATGCGCAGATATTCTATCCTATGCGAAGAGGGATTTGGATGGCTCTGTGTTGTAACCTGATTAATTGAAGCTAATAAAGAAGAAGACTTTGTGGACATAGCCCCAGGGTGGGGGTGAACCATGGTAAATTTGTGTGTTGTGCTCTGTGCCTCGACCTAATGTGTTTGTTTCTTCCTTTGTTAAGTGATTTGATGTGGTTAGATAGATATATTTATGCTTTGTGCTTCTAAGATATGAATGAATGTTAGATCTGGTATGTAATATGCTTAGTTCTTGATCTGACGAATCTAATATATCTTGTTGTGGCTAAGTGTTGAATTATCTTAGATCTAAGTACATACTGTGATGCTCTGTGTTATCTGCGAAGTATCATAAGGGTTGAACATTAATGAATAATCTATGCTAAGTGATTGCTTAGTGTTATAATCTCAGATCTGTGTCCCAACTGTTACACATTATTTTCGTCATCTCTATGACCGTTAATGATGTAAACCTATCTGTTTCCTTCAGAGGGGTCAGTGGCCTGAGTTCCTGAAGAAATAAGAGAGAAGAACTTTTCCTGAGAAAAGAAGTTTCATTTTCCTTTGTAAAAAACTATTAAAGAGGATTTGCGCATGCTGCACTATAGCTAGGGTGCGAAAATGCCTGATTTTTCACAGGTTGCACCATAGCTAGGTCGCGAAGTGTTTGCAGGTTTCTATATAGTAAAGGTGTGAAAATGCTCATACGTGAAAAAATGAGCATCTTCTCGATGCTTCTAGAAGGAGAAACTTCCATGGTGAGGTGGCATCTGAATGGTTTGGATCTTACTCGCTTTCATGATTTAGTGGGATCATCCTAACCTCCTCACCTTATCCTCTTCAAATTATAAAAGGAGAGGAACTCTCATGGAGAAAGTTAGCTTTTGGGATTAGCTTGGATTGGATTGAGCTTTGGAGATTGTTAGCTTGGCTGGATGAGCCATTTTGTCAATATAGATTGTGAATATTATCAGATCTATTCTCTCAGAATTCTTGGAGTGGAAGTGTGTGGGGAATGAAGGACAGTTGGAAGGGACCTTACAAAATCAAGGCCAAGGTTGTAATCTCTCTTTCACATTTAATATGATACAGTAATATGATTCTTTCCTATAAATCTTGTTGTGTTTTATTGTATGATTCCTTGATCACATACATAGGTTTATATTGAGTTTATGTTATTACTATCACTTTGGTTGGTTGCGTTCTTTTGTAGGATCATCATTGTATGCGTGTTGGAATGGAGCTAGGATGGCAATGGCAAGAGAAAGAGATTTTTAAACGGTATGTCACCTATCCCTCTTTAGTTAGTAAATTCAATATTTAAAACTTAAGGAAAGCATCATGTTCTGGTGTGTTTTGTTCTAGATCTAGGTGGACCTAGGGAGATCAGTTAGTGTCCACACCTACAGATTTATATGATAACACCAACTAACGTTGCAGACACCTGAGTCTTGCAACCACCCTTGCCTCTACCTCGAGTGAGACTTCATCTTCTTCGCAGGTGTTGCCGAAAGGGTTTGTAGTTAGGGTTTTGTTGGTGAGCTGTTGTAGCGTTGAACCCCGGGTCTGCCCCTGTGCCAACACTGATAATATTCCTTATCATACTTATGGAGGGTGGGCCACCATATCCCTGCGTGCAATATCTTTAGAGTTGTTTCCTTTCCTGCATAATGAGCTCCTGCAATTCCATCATGTCACTCCGCTAAGATCATTGGTTTCTCATGTTCTAATATACATCGTCCCAGTATCCCATTTTCTCCTAACTTATGTATATTTCCTATTATCAACTAATAATTTTCTTCTCCTTCTTCTATGCTACTGTCATGTCATATGGAATGATTCCTCTACTAAAAGTTTTTACAATTTCTATAAAGTAGTCATCTACCATTTGAACTAAAAATAAACGCGCATCTGGTAAACTATCATCTAGGTTCCATGCATCTTCTCCTGTTAGTATTTGCAATAGATGGTCTGGTCCCGCATTTAGTTTCTCTGGCTTCACATTGGATTTGAATTCATACTCCTGGAACAACAATAACCATATGCATATTCTCCCCCCAACACTGGCTTGTTCACTAGGTATATTAGTGGAGAGTAGTTTGTATACATCTTGAAATGGGACCCCAACAAGTAGTTTCTAAAATTATGCAAGACATAAACCATTTCCAAGCCTTCCCTTTATGTTTTTGTGTAATTGTTCTCAGTAGTCAACATCTTCTTTCTAGAAAAGGAAATTGGATGGTCTAACTCTCCCTCTCCTAGATAGGTTAACACTACACCGAGTGCTATCGATGATGCATCCACATGAATGTGAAACTCTTTCTTATAATAAGGGAACAGTAGAATGGAACAATTACTAACTTCTGCTTCAATACATCCATACCCTTCTGACAGTCTTCATTCCACTGAAACTTAGATTCTTTCTTTAATAAAATTTCCATTGGAGTTGTAATCTGTGCATAGCCTTTGATAAATTTCTTGTAATATCTTGTATGACCCAACATTTTTCTAAATTGTCTCACTGATTCAGGTGGTGGTAAATTAAAAATCACGACTATCTTTGCATGATCAACCAACAATCCTTGCTTGCATACCACATGACCCAACAAAATCCAAAATGATGCATAAAAAATACACTTCTTCAGATTTAACGAGATCCGATATTGTCTACATCTATCGAGCATCAACCATATAGTTTCTATGTGATATTTCAATAAGCTAAACATAGTCCAAACATCTAAGTACACTTCAAGAAACTTATGAATAAATTCCTTAAAGGTTGCAAAAATTACTCTAGAAAACACAACAAGTGCATTCTTTAATCCAAATGACATCATTATGTACTGGTAGCTTCCCCATTTTGTCGCAAATGTCATTTTATGTCTGTCTTTTGGCGCAATCTTGATCTCATGGTATCCTGAAAATCCATTTGTGAATGAGTAGGCCTCCTTCCCTCCTACATTTTCTAACACTTTGTTTGTAAAGGGGGTTGGAAAAGGGTCATGTAAACATGCATCATTCAATTTCCTTAGGTCTACACTAATTCTAATACCCCTTGTTTTCTTATCTTGAACTACCATTGGGATTATCCATTCGGACTCTGCGACGGGCTCAATCATATAAACTTCTATCATTCTGTAAAGCTTTGTTTTCACTTTTTCCTTATACTTTGGATTCAACCAGTAATTTCTCTGTCTTATTGGCTTAGCGTATGGTGTTAACGATATCTTCATCTCACCTAATTCCCTAACTATCCCCTTCATCTATGAAAAGGTTGTCAGAAATAGATCTTTATACTTACACAACAAGTCTACAATGTTTTCAACAGTCTCATCGTTCCAATAGTCACCAATATTCATGAACTTAGGTTTCTCTTTCGTGCCAATATTCACTTTACACACTCTTAATGGATTCACATATGCATCGTATTCGAGTTATGGTCCTTCTACTACGTGCTCCTCTTCAGTCTCTGGTACTTTCACATTTCTTAGATCTTCGTCCACTTGATATTCTTTAGTAACATTGTAACATCCCAATATTTCACGGACCTATGCACACTGTACACAAGAACTTTTTATATATAATATTGTTTCATAAAAATATTACTTCTAATGACTTGCAGAGTTACATCTCCTAAAGGTGACTCAACTTCAAAAATAATTTTTGCACTTCTATTTCTAGATACCAGTTCTTGAGAACTGTCTCAAGTGTATGTACGAACCTGTGTGCCCATTTCATATTTGGAACCTGTCCCCAAGTTGTCATACACTGTGCAACATGATCTGTTAGACAAATCATCCCTGTATATTTGTGTGTAATTTCTTCTGTTTCAAATCTAATCTTCATCAAGATTTTACAGTGCTTAGAATCCCCTATTTCTTCCTTGTGTGTATCCCACCATCTCGCTGGCGTTTCTTTCAAACCAACATCTAATGCCAACAATATTTGTTGTTCGAGTATCTACAACTTAAATTATTTTATAAAGGAAATTACATCAGTTAATCCATCAAACCTAGGTGCCTCACATGCCTCTGTTCTGATCCAGCGCAAAGAGTGAGTAATCCGAGAAAATATTCTGGTCAATACTTCGTCCAACCTATGCTTCAATGTTAAAGTCCTTCTTCTGAATCTAATGCAGAAGAGATAATGATTCTCCAACTAAGTGAACCATCTACAATAGGATTGATGTAATCATCCATGCGTGTTGTCATATTATATTGGTTATTTATTTATTTTCTTGTAGGTTCCACATACCTTCTTGCTTCTGTGGGGTCTAATGGTACAGTGATCTTCAAGCCTCCAAAAATAATTTCTCTTTTCTTCAAGTTAATAATCATCTGATTTTCAAAGGTACAATCCAGTCCGAGCAATGATATATATGATTGGTTGTTATTAATGATTTCAATGACCTCAATGTTGTCTATGTTTCACACTCCATCTATGTTAACAATTACTCCTACCAGTGTCCCAATCAATATTATCTTATGCTGGTTTTCCAACCTCAACTAAATGGTTAACCAAATTAACTTCGATTTCCCCATCATTTCCCATGTCTGTCTTGGAAGAACATTTACATCTAATGCTAAGTCCAAGATGACATTATCCATGTCATACTCCCCTATCTGTGCACTCATTCTGATTTCTCTGTTTATCCTCTTCTGGTGCAATACTTCGTTCACTGATCTCTCTGTTGTAGGTACTTCTCTATCTTGGGTGTACTGATCGATCATCCTATGTAGTGTGTTAAACACCGATTCATTCTTCATCAACTCTAAACAACTATGTAGAAAATATTTCAAAGTGTTTACCTTCTCGACTGACCTTTCTGGAATGGTGCGATGATATATTGGTGACATATCATATACTGGTGGAGAATTTTACATTGATTCTATCCAGTCCGGTCCTAGTATTTCCTTCCTGGCTTGCTGATATGTCTCTTTTGATTTTTGTGGGTTAAATGCTAGCATAGGATCAACTTCTTTCCTTATCCATTTCTCGATCCCCTTTCCCTTTTCTATCGCATCTACTCTCATCCTCATTCCTCCACTCATAATGAATACTATTCTAGGTTGTTCGTCGCACTCCTCGACTACTATCATCTGTAGGTTATGGTTCCCTCTTTCCTGCCATTTATCTATCAGTTGAGGATGATCCTATGCCACATGATCTAATTCTCTACAATATGTGCATGTTGTGCAACTATTCAGGTAGTCTCTTACTAAATGTCCTGGTTGATTACAATTATAACAAATTATTGGTTCTCTTCCTCCTCTACCAAATCCTCCTCGACCTCGTCCTCTGTTAAATCCTCCTCGTCCACCCTGGTTGAAACCTATCGGAGTATTGTAGTGTGGAACCCCTCCTTTAGTTGCAGCATTTTCTTCTTGAGGTTTGTATACATCGAAAGTGCACTCTCACATTAAGTCGAATGTGCGACAATATTTCTCATCGTGTCCTAAAATTTGCAAAAATTACTGAAAAAATTCCTGGGTGTACTCTGGTACTTCTACAATAATGGACAAGTAGTTGGATTATGTCCCCATGTATTACATATTTCAAAATACCCTACTCCTCCTGCCAAAGGTTTGGTGCTCCTATATCCATATACTACGCAAATTTTGGGCACTCGTCATTACGATGGCCTTCTATCTTACATGTAATACACAAAACTTGTTCATGCTTTTTCTTTCCCTTAGTTATTTCTAAAAACTGAATCCTTAGTGCAACCAACTGTGACCAAAACTATGCCATTATTACACCATCTCCTACACGAGATGCTTCTAGCTTCATCGCAATTTCTAATGCTTCTGGATGTGACACGACCTTCTGTTGTGTCAGAGGACAACAAATGTATGGCAATAGACCTATAAAAAACCATTCTCTATGTTGTTCATCAGGAATTTGAAATGTTAATCTACCCATCACATCTTTAAATATCTGATTGTAATCCAAAACTATCTGATTATGTACTTGCTTAATTTATTTCAGTTCTGTGATATACTACGACTTGGATTTCATCTTTCAAAATTTCTTTAATAAAGCTTGTCCAATCTCTGCCAATGTCCATGATTGTCCTGCCGGTGTAGTACTCTGATACTTCATATACCATAACAGTACCTGACCTATGAATGTTGTTTCTAACTGCAAAATCTTCGTTTCCTCATCTTGGATATTCTTCACAGTCCATATCGTCTCACATAGAAACAGATGATGCTCAAGGTCTTTCGACGCTACTCCCTAGAATTCAGGCATTTTTAAAGTATTATCTATTCCTACCATTGTATTATGTGTAGTACTTACCTTCGATGATGTTGAATGACTCTAGTTCACTGCACTACTTCCACTATTCTGACTACTATTCTTACTTCCTCCACTAACTGCAGTTTCTCTTGAGAAATTTTTGGTTTCTGCTTTAGATCTTGGTGACGCACACATGGTCGTGGGTTCGACACATATTTCGATATGAGATGGAATTCCTTCTTCTACTAGAATGTACTCATGATACTTTTGTTTCTCTTTCCTTTCTCAATACGATGTGATGTGAAGCATTGCACATGGGTCTCTTTTCTCAAACACTCTGTGTTTCTCTCCTCTCTTAGCCATAGTCTCCTTCTTACTATACCAAAACCTTTTCCCACATTGAAATAATCCAATATCATCATCTGAGTCATTGTATTCCTCTCTCGACATCCTTAGTCCATCTGTTCCTTATTCATCCTTTTCATTTCTTTCCACTTTTGGAACATCCTCTGGTCATCCCCTAGTCCCCCTAGGTGTGCAAAGGCGCTTCACAATCATATTCCATCTTCATGAAATTCTTGTCGCACAACAATATATTTATCCAAGTAGAAACTGTGCTCAAATATATTCTTCACAAACCCTTGAAGAATTCCCTCTCTGTGACACTATAATACTTGGTACAATCGATTGCAAACTCTGTAATGTAACCTGTAGTACACTATTCAACCAAAAATCAACTGCGCGAGATTTTTTTTTACTTATTGTATTCAACTGTCTGATCAAATCAAGAGTATAGTTTCTCAAAGCCTCAACTTAATATCTTTCAACATTCTCCACTAGCCTTTCTAATCATTAAGTGAAAATCATTGGAAATTCACCAAAGAAAATTTCATGCAAATCTGTGAATACATACCTTTGCAATCATTGTTCGTCACTGAGCCATGAGTTTCTATTATGTTCTCTAGAAAATTCTTGTTTCTTCCTCTCTATCAATTCTATTATCTCTTCCTTATTTGGCCTCCAAAACATTCCCCTCAATTACAGATCTCGTTCCCGACAACATAACCATTTGTTGGCGAGCAATGGGAATACCCTAGGTTCAAATATAACATACCGACAAAACCCTTAGACACCAAGCCTTTCAACATAACCTGCAAGAAAGTGAAGTATCGCCCAAGGAATATAGAGGGGCTGGAGGAACTAAGTTTCTGCAGTGATGAGGGGAAGTGAGGCATGCAACAAGTCCTTACTAACCATCTACTCATGTGCAAAATTTCTATTAGTTAACAATTACTTATCATGATACATATATTGTGTGTGACATTACTTTACTTGCAATGCATTCATTCACCAATTACTTCAATATGTGGCATTATAACATCATATATAAATAACACATTCAAATACTTGAGCATTTATCATCATTTTACAGTAACAATAAACATCATAACATGCAAAAATGACACATCACAACACAAGGGTTTAACGTGGTTCAACCAACTTGGGATACGTCCACAACGAATATCATCTTATATTATTCATTTATAAACTTCTTATAGTTGTGCACTGCACTACAAAAGATGCAACAATAACATTACCCAAACCTGCCTAGCCATTATGTTGCAGTGTGATCCTACCCCCAAAAAACTCAGTCATAACATCCTAACACTTAGCCAGAAGTTCAACTCATTGAGAATTCCCCATAACTTCTCATTCTTAGAACCCTTTGAACTAATTCTACCCAAAAACCCTTTACATATTTATACACAAAAATATGGCTAATCCCATTACAATGTGGACAAAAGATCCCAAAATCATTACTTCTTTCTGCCTTTTTCACGCTGACTCCTGCATGTGTTTCAACTGCTTTGTGCATACTCTACTCCTCATCCAAAATGTCATGCGATCCATTCCTGCATGATTCCCAAGACTTATCAAAACTGACTTCAACAATTTGAATACCTAGTTGTTCCTGGATGTTGTCCATTTTGGCATGAATGATAGGAATGTTGTTATTCACTTGGGTTTTTTTGAGGGGTCTGAGATCCCTCTAACTCAACACTAGGAACCAAACCTGCCTAAGAGACCCAATTAGACTCGTAAGCGTTTGATGAGTGGTAAGGTTCTCTAGATTCGTTATCTGGCTGGAATTATCGATGAGATTTAATCATGATTGAAATATATGTATTTTATGTTAAGCCTTTCCTGAGGCTATACA
Source organism: Picea engelmannii (assembly GCA_009831015.1). NCBI lineage: Eukaryota > Viridiplantae > Streptophyta > Pinopsida > Pinales > Pinaceae > Picea > Picea engelmannii. The sequence continues at coordinate 2,048,139 of ML777551.1, forward strand.
ATTCTCTTTTTTGGTTCTTTTCTAACATTTATAAAAAAAGAAAGATAGATATTTAAACTAGATGACATAGGGAAGCTAACTATGTGTTGAGGAAGGATGGGTTGCAGGATAACCTTAACACTTTAACATGCAGACAGAGAAGATCTAAACTACTTCAAAATAACATTAATACCATTTTGATTAGTAGACATTAAACATTGTCTGAGATAACAGTTATAGAAAGAAAACATATACGTGACAAGAAGTTAGTGCAAGAAAAAGTAATTTTCAATGCTCTATTATCAATTACATTTTAACACAATCGATTTCTTTTCATCAACTAGAATAAAAGAACTCTTGCAACATTATAAGATAAATTTAAATAATAGATACATCAAATCTTACTCAATAAAGCAACAAATATTGAATCCGAAGACAGAGATAGTCCCCCTCGGTCCAATCACATTCACGCCTTAGATGAAAGAAGTGTCTTTGGTTCTAAACAAAACTTTTTAATTAAAATAACTTGCACATAAATAGTTCTCTTACAAAATTTAAGAAAAAACGTCTCTCTCCAAAACCATCGACCCTTTGTCCAAGGTCGATGCCCTTATTTATAAAAATAACTAAACTAAAAATAACTACTAAAGTTGTGTTAAGTTAAGAAAATTCCATGTGGCCGACTTTATCTATTTGTTCTCTTTTGCTTCATCTGGTGGTTTTATTGAAGTGGATTGTTCCTCTCGTACTTTGGCCACTTGAAGAAGAGATCTTCACATGTATTTGCATATGGGAACTTGTGCTGATCCATCAGGGCGAAGGAGACCTCCTTTATCTCTAATTCCCTTTCCTTGTACTTGATTAGCTTGACAATTAAGCGTTGTAGGACTCTAAGATATTTAATCGTAGGTTCCATGAACTTCTCACTTGACCCGTGATCATGCTTGATATCTACGCTCGCTTCCCATGCCCGGTCTTGATCTTCATGGTTTTTAACTATGTCATGCAAATCAGAGAAATCCTCCAGCGGACCAAACTCTGGTAGGTCAATGTTCCTCATTTCCTGATTGACTTTCTCCCAAATTTTCTCACATTCTCTCCATATTTCCTGCATTTTCTGTTGAGGTTCTTGGACCATGCTTACCTAGTGTTCAACTGCCCTACTTATTCGGGTGATGATTCTATACATCAACACTCAGATGCCATGCTCTTCTGTATCTCATCCCTTCTGTACTTCGATGATGTAGTCTATCTGTTGTAAGGATTCAATGTAGGGAAGAACTGAGGTCTGACAGGCCACCATATGTAGATATGATCGCCTAATGTTTGGGAAACCCTATTCATCCAACATCCCGATGTCCGTGTCACTACGGGGTGTAAAATCCGGGTAATCTTCCTGGCTGATTTTGTTAAACAACTTTCCCTAATGTGGAAGAATTACGTTTGATACGGTGCTCACCTCTGTGTCATCGGATGCCACAGGTTGGGTAAACTTCTTTTTGGTAGAAGTGCAGATAACTGATTCTATCTTTGAGACAAAATCAATCTCCCTTGCAGCGCATGGTGTATACCATTCGCTGACCTCCGGTTCTTTCATTTTTGGTGTTCTTGGTGAGCTCCTAGTCATTGGCTTCCTTGGAGGCATTTTCCTATAGAAAATAAAATATTATAGTGAGTTTCCAACCAAACTTGACAAGTGTTATTGACGCAATCGTAAGTGTAAAACTGATAAAGACAATGCTTACATTTTCCTTGCAAGATGTTAACTTGGTCTTACTAGTGATCAAAGTGAAAGAGTGGGCTATAACCTACTCGATGGTTTCTCTCGCTTCTTCATATGCTTTGGGAGATAAATGATTTGCGAACATAATACCATGTTTGGGCATAAACCTTGAAAATTTAAACAGAAAGCATACTTACCTTGTCATGTTAGTATTAAATTCATGAGTGTAAATGTGGTCTGTACAACCTACCACAAAATATGCACCATGCTTAGGATTAAATGCAACGTTGGTTGGCAGAGCAGGAGAAGATTATTTCATAGGTCATCGGCGAATTCAAATTTCAACGGTTGCCCGAGGTGCGGGATCGTGGTGTAGGTTGCATGGAAATTTATTTTTTCTATCAAAATGCAAAATTTTGTCTCATCCCAGCTGTTATTGGATAAATCCGTAAGTGCGGACACAAACCAATCTCCCTAGATCCACCTGGATCTAGAACAAAGCAAGACATAACATGAATCTTTCCCTAGATTCTAACCATTGAATTAAATAGGAGGCAAGAACAAAGAACATACCTTATTATCGCTTCCTTTGGTCTTTGTTGCTCCCGCTTCGCTCCAGTTCTCTTGTACAGTCAAGACCAAAACAATACAAACCAACCGAAGTGAAGAAAGCACAATCTATTCAACAGTCAATCTATGTATATGATCAAGGAGTTATACAATAAAGTGGAAATAGCTTTATGGGAAAGGGACATATTACTGTATCATATGAATGGAAAGTAAAGATTACAACCTAATCCTTGATGTTGCAAACTTCCTTTCGATGGCCCTTGGTTCCGGCACACACACTTGCTCACTTGCATGAAGAAGATCAACTCCTTTGGATGAACTTGCTGGAGTCTCCTAGCTGCTGTAGCATCAGTCCTTCACACAATTCTTTCACCAATTCTCCAATGAATCTTGCTTAACCTTCTTGCTTCTAACTTTTTCCATGAGAATTCCCTCAATATATAGGAGAGAATGAATTAGTTACTTGGATAAGAATGATCCCAAAATATCAGGGAATCCAGTACTAGGATAATCATTCGAATGCCATCTCATCCTTCTAGAAGATTCCCTTCTAGAAGC
>ML777551.1:2066457-2096021 GCA_009831015.1 Picea engelmannii
AAAATTCAATTCTGAAGTTAAAGGATGACAAATATACCTTGGATAGGCTATTTTATGAGAAATGTGGAATAAAATGAAGGAAAAATGGGCAAATAAAGAGGCAAAAGTATGGTTTGTGGAAGCACAAAAATGGACTCAACACACACCATGCTGATCAATGATGTAGCCTAAGTAATGGACCTTGTCCATGTCGAAGGATCATTTTTCCAAGTTTGCATATATTTTGTGCTGCCACAGGGTGTGCAAAACTTGCTGAATATGCTGCAAGTGTTCCTCCCAAGTCTTGTTGTATATGAGGATGTCATCCAGATACACCACTACAAAAGTATTGGTGAAAGGTCGTATGATATCATCCATCATCCTCATAAAATTTGCTGGAGCATTTGTCAAACCAAAGGGCATGACCATCCATTCAAAAATACCTTCTTTTGACTTGAAGGCAGTCTTCCACACATTTGTCTTTTCTATTGGGACATGGTGGTATCTAGACTTGAGATCAATCTTACTGAAGTATTTCTCTCCCATGAGCTGATCAAGGAGGTCGTCGATTTGGGGAATCGGGTACTGGTTTAGGATTGTGATTTTATTTAGGGCCCGGTAGTCAATGAAGAGTTTCCAGGTCCCGTATTTCTTCTGCACCAACACGATTGGGATCCCAAAATGTGATGATATGGGAAATATGTGCCCCTTGTGGAGAAGTTCTCAGATCTGCCTCTTGATCTGATCATTTTCTAACAGACAGTGGTGGTAGACTGACCCATTGGGTAGCGGTGTGCCTAGGGTCAGATTGATGGGATGCTTGACCTAACAGTGCAGAGGTACCCCGATAGGAGAAGAGAAGATATACGAGTATTCTTCCACGACCTTATCCACTTGTTTATGTTGTGTGGATATATCGGGTGAGGAGGTCTTGGATGTGGCTGTGATATTTTTCTCACTTTGAGAGAAAATCACGAAGAAGAAAAATTTCTTGGTCTGAGAGATGACCATCCTGCATTGCTTGGAAGAGATCAATGAAATAGAACTAGGAGGGACGGCCTCGGGTATCCTGTACAATTTCCTGTTCAGAGTAATATTAACACTACGAGGCCTAGACTCATATACAACATGATGTTTCCATAAACAAGGTTGTCCCAAAAGAACATTACAAACTTTGAGAGGAGAAACATCACACAATACCTCGTCTTTGAAGGGATTGATGTCATACGACAATCGAAATTGTTGGCTGACATGGAGATCCCTTCCTTGGCAAAGCCATCCAATGGTGTAGGGTTGTGGGTGCGATGTTGTCAGAAGGGCCAACCACTTGATGACCTTTGCTAAGATGAGATTCTTCTGGCTACTGCTATCAACGATTAAGTGCAGCAGGGTGCCTTTCACCCACATATGTGAATGGAAGAGGTGCTCACCTTCCTCTGGCTCGTCTGGTTCACCAGGATGGAGCTTGGTGCTAGAAACGGTGGCACTGGGTTCCATGTCAATGATCCATATTTCCCTTCTTGGATCCAAATCAGAGTCAGAACCCACATCTGATTCAGACGCTTTCACTTCGACCACCATCAATTGCTTTGAGAAACAATCAACAGTGTTATGCCAAGGACTCTTATGGAAGTCACACCACTTCTCGGTATCTTTCTTTGTCTTTCTGGTGTCCTTATTTTCTTGTGGATTGGACTAGTTGTCTTGATACTTTCCATCTTTACCCTGTCCTTTGTTATGTGGGTTGGGGATGCCATTTCCTGTCTTTTGCTGTGAGGGGTTCCCAGGCCCAAATTTCTACGTCTTTTGTTTGAGCTTCTACTCGATTTTGACGACATATCGGTAGGTCACGCCCAAGAATGAGATGTCCAAAAATTCCATTTCGGTCTATATGTATTGATGCAGAGCACTGTGGTACTTGAGAACCTGATGTATCTATGAATATTTGATACCCAACTTGGTTCGCAAGGTAGGGAAGATATTTGTGAACCGTGGCACTACTTGGTCTCTTTCTTGTCACAATGTGGTCCATTTGGTATAGAAGTTGTCATAACTTCCGACAGGGTAGTATTGTTCCTTAATAACATCCCTGAAGGATTCCCAGGTGGTCGTGACTATAAATAATGAGGGTTCCTCTGTTTCCTTTTGCTCACAGAAAGTTTCCCACCAATATTTGACATGGGGAACGACTTTGAGGAGCGAAAAAGTAGTCTTTTCTCTATTCGAAAAGTTATGGAAAAAAAATACTCTTCTAGTAGATTCAACCACTTGTCTACAACATCTGTGTCTATATGACCTTCAAATATAGGAATATCGAAGTTTATTTGTATCTTAAAGGGGGCGGTGCCTCTGCTAGAGGGAGATGTGTCACCTGTTGGTAGTTGCCAAAGGATTTGTGCCAAACTATCCATCATCTCATTCCTCTGTTGCATGAGGGATTCCTCAAGAAAACATTTGAAAGGATATCATGTCTTGTCATATTTATTTTCTCCTACCATGAGAGGTCGTTTGGGCATGCGAGAGATTTTTTCCTCAAGAGAAACAAGCTCGAGACCCAATTCTTTGTACCCCGACCTCATTGGGGACATGCATTAAGATGACAAGGAGCAGAATGCTCTGATACCATTGATTTGTATGTTATGAGCAGAATGAAATGAATACAGATTATTAAAATATCCTTAACATAGAATAACAAAGATACAATAAAAATGGTTTTCTATTCAATAAGGAAATAAGCTGAAACTGTAAAATGTAGTGGAAAACAAGCTTGTTGGAATGGTGACGGCTTATCTCTGAGAAGAGATGTGACGACTGTTCTCATTCATAAGAAGATGATTAAAATAAGGCTATGAAGGCCTTTTTTACAATAAATCAGAATTTCAAAAACACTAGACATCCAAAAAACCTAACCCTAGGAGATGAAGCGCCAAAAGTCACGTGGGCCCCGTTTGGGTAAGTTAATACATCAACTCCTCAGGGTCGTAACTTTTGCATACGATCTCCATTTGGGGTGAACGATAGCTCGTTGGAAAGGTATCACTGAGCAGGTTCACTTTGGGGGCTCAATCAGAGCCTTCAAATATCATTTAGAAGCTCGATCTCGAAAAACTTTCATTTAGGCCCTCAAAATGGCCCTGGAAGTTAAAAACTGCTAAAAATAGTAAATTACCAAAATTGCCAGAAATCTGTTTTGAGCTAGTTGGACAATGTGGGTGGCCATTGATATTCAAATTGATCAGTAGGATTAATAAAGAATTGCACGAACTCAAACAGGCACCCATGGTGTGGTATTATATGATTGATGGATACTTGCGTAGTATGGGATTTACGAAGAGTGAGGCAGATACTAACTTGTACTTCATACTTGTTGGGTTTGATCCACTCATATTGGTTGTGTACTGTTGAGGGGTCCTAAATCCCTTTAACTCAACAGTAGGAACCAAACCCACCACTGAGGCCCAATTAGACTCTGCAGCGTTTGATAGTGGAATGGTTCTCCAGATCTTGGGGTCCGACCAATTAATCGATGGGCTTTACGTAGTGATTTACAGGATATCTTCTCGCGAAAAATCCTCCTTCAATTTGGATGTTCTCTTTTTGTATTTTCTCTTATAGGTGGGTCCAATACATGATAAATGTTGGTATAAACCAGCTAGGTAACAAAGGGGAAATGCTTGACTACTGAAGAAGGCTGAGATTTCGGATAACCCTCGTGCTCAAGCATGCAGACAATGATTCTTACCTATGAAAAGCCTAGTACTAATACATCAACTTACTGGTATTCCAATTATTGACTGAGATACAATTTATCAGAAGAGGACAAGCATGCAATAAAATGATGGCAAGAAAAATAGTTTCCTTATCTCTAATTATTAATCACATATTAACACAACGATTTGTTTCACATCATTAGAGACAAGATGTATACAAATATTGAATCAGATAACTTATCAACAAATTCATAAACTCTTACTCATTATAACATCCATTCATGCAATAAAGTCATAAGTAATTCCTCCTCATGATCCAATCACACACACCTTTGATGAAAACATTAAATTGTCTCATGTCCTAAACACGACTTCTCAATTAAGGTAGCTCTGGAATAGTTCTTTACAATTACAAAAATGAGGGTCTTTGCAAAATCCATCGACCCTTTCTAACAGGTCGATCCTCTTATTTATAAAAAATTATTAACTAAAAATAACTATCAAAAGTGAAATCTAACTAAAACAAAAGATCGCCACATGGCGCTTCCATATCTTAGTCTTCTAAGAGTCATCAAATGGTTTCGCTTGAGTGGTTGAATCTTTTCATACTCCAACCATTTGATGAAGAGTTCCTTGCATGTGTTGGCATACATGAATCTGTATTGGTCCATCAGGGACGAAAGGATATCCTTTATTTCCACCGCCCATGCCCGATACTTGACTACTTTAGCACTTAACTGTTATAACACTGTCCGAGCCTTGATCGGGTGCTCCATGAACTGTTGTACTTGACCTGGTGCCATGCACACCACCTTTTCTATATCTACAATCCACAATGAGTCTTGTTCTACATGTAGTTTGACTATGTCATGCAAGTCGACAAAGTCCTCAGGTGTGCTGAATTCTAGGAGACTGATGTCTCTCATCACCCGATTGATCTTGTTCCAAATACTTTCGCAATCGACCCATTTATCTTGCATCTCTTGATGAGTTTCTTGAACCATTTTCACCCAGTATTCGGTTGACTTCCTTACGTGGTCGATGCTGCTGTCCCTTAGTACCCGAATGTCATTCTCTTTGGCATCTCGACCCTGTTGAACCATGCTGATGTAATAGATCGTTTCCACCACTTGGTGGGATTTCTCATACCATATTTCCATGTCCTTGCACATTAACAGTGCCATAGGGGTGTCTTATTGGAAATCAGATATCCTTGCAGTGAAAAGGTTCCGCTCATTTGTGAATTTACTGTAGGGCTCCTGGAATTCACTTCTCAAGAACACCCTGGCCTACATGGAGTCCTGATAACATTTCACTAAATGGTGCAGATGCTCCAACTCCTTTAGCACAATGACCAAGTCCTCTTTATCTTTCCTCTCTCTATCCAGGGTGGCATCTGTGATTTCCATCCCTGTGCTGATAAGCTCAGACGTCTTGGCATGCTCCATGCTAATCAATTTCTCCTCTGTGGTGATGAGGATGGAGTTGTCCAGAGTAAGCCTCCTCTTATTGATGGTTCTCTTCATGATGTATTTCCTCTTTCGATCATAGGTGATGCCTTGTATATCAGCGACCTCATCCACAGGTTCGAGGATTTGTTGCTGTCCCCAAGTAAGTGTGTTTCCCAAGCTCCCAACAGTGTATATCTATTCAAGACTGGGTTCTTGAACCTATTCTGTATGTCCCAAAAGTTTGGCATCTGGTTGTTGCTCATCGGGAGGTAAAGTACTGGCCAAAATTGATGAATCAGGGGTAGGCTTGGTACTTACTTGATAATCGGCTGTCGATATGCCGATTTCCTATTGTGGAATTCCTCCGTCTTGTTCGCTCGATTCTAGCTCATCCTTCGAGCTGTCCACTTGGGTCACCGATGTATCGAGTAGCTCAGTGCCTAAGAAACTTTTTATCTCTTGGTCACTCTGTGGAGGGATTTAAATTGGAGCATCGAAATATAGGAAGACACTTTCTCGTGTTCCTTTTCCTCTGTAATCTGTACCGGAGTCACCAGGGAAACCTCTAAAATCTCCTCATCATCACAGATAGTTATTAAGTCATGTAAGGGGTTTGGTACACTTTCTCTCCCTAGTGTCCTCGCTATCTCAGGCTGAGATGAAATGTCCCTTGGTGATCCGACCTGTGGTGTTGAAACTTTAGGGTTATCTGACCATGTGGTTTGTTCAATTTGTATCGGCTCTAGGTCACTTGGTACCTCCCGAATTTCGATTGGATTGAAAGCAGGAACCCTTGTCATCTCTACAAGGTCTGGGTCATTCTGCAGCTAATAAATTACTCTCTGTGCCTCTGCCATTAAGCGCAGATCCCTTGTCTGTGCCTCTGCGATTAAGTGTATATCCCTTGTCTGTGCCTCTGGTGTCAAGAACAATCCCCTTCCATGCACCTTTGTTGCCTTTGTCACTCTGATTTCCTCCCTGGCTCTGAGGGCCTATTGAGCCGACTGTTCTATTTTTTCCACCTGTTAATCCATGCTCATGGCCTTGAACCTAGTCATGTTTGGGTTATCCTTCCCTTGCACCACTTTGTCCCAATCCTGGGCATTCTTTATGAAGACTTCATCCTCAAACTTATTGTGAGCATATGGACAACATGATGACACTTGTGACGCATGTTGGAGGACCATGCCTTTAGGATCATGCTTGCAAAGTCTCCCTGTAGGGAAACTAAATTAAAGTTGGCCCAACACTTCTTGTTTGTCTTGAGTAGTTTCCTTTACCAGATAAAACCCCACATAGAAACCATAGCGTATGAAGGCCCGCTTCTTGTCTTTGACCAATGTGGCGTTATAGCACTGCAATATGGTCTGATAAAAAAATTTATCCTACAACGAGCTGGTCTGGGACATGAGATGGTAGGAGATGTGGTTCTCCAGTGGCTTTGAACACCCTGATGTAGGTGGCATTCTCATCCAAGTACCAATGGCCTACCTTGGATATCATTTTATTGGCCATTGCCGATAGCCTTGGGCATTCCTTCTTAAAAATAATAAAATAAATCCGGGCAATGAATTCATCGCAGATGAGGGAGTAATATTTCTTGTACATTTTTTCCCATAGCATGCTAAAGTAGACGTGGACCAAGAGCTCTGCAACATGCCATCTCAGATTCATGCCGACAAAGACACTTCTAGCGCACATGACATCGAGAAGGTACGAGGCCATGTAAAAAGTTGGTTCTTCTCCTTCCTTCGATGTCTAATCCATATGCACACAGGTGCTTAGTTGTTTGGAGATTGTTGCTCCCCAGTTGAAGTCGCAACCAACGATTGCAACTGTATATTCCAAAGGCAGTCATGCTTACGAAAACTTGGAGAAATATTTCTCTCCGTATAGTCGACAGATTAGAGCCATCAAACAGATGTATGGATCCCTTAGGTTGATTGTCACATACCATCCATTTCTCCGATTGGTGAATTTCTTGTCTTCCCTCCACCATGAGGCCACCAACCGACTGGTGTCATGGATTTCATAGAAATTCACCATGAAGTCCATGTTGAGCCGCTCCTCCGGGTCCTTGAGCTTGTAGTATTTTTGGACCTCTGTTGGGAGGAAAAATCCGATGCACCCACCATTCTCATCGTTAATCAAACATTTATGCTTGTTCGTATGGTTGATGATCCACTTGAGGACCTCTATGTAGGGGAAAACGAGGGTTCTGCTCGCCACCATGTGTAAATATGACCGATGACCGTCAGATGTTGGGGAACACCTGGTCATCGAGCGCCTTTACGTCTGGGTTGTTGTATGGGATATACTCTAGGTATTCTTCTCAGCTGATCTCGTTGAAGATACCCCCCCACTGTGGGAGAACTACCTTGGATACTATTCTTTCCTATGTATCGCCAAAGGCTGGAGGTTGGATAAAAACTTTCTTTGTTGCTATCTTCATGACAGGCTCCAGCCTAGGGACGTACTCCAATTGCCTTGTGGTCCCTGGAGAAGAACCTTCACCTGTCTTTAGTTCTTTTAGATTTGGTGCTCTCGGTGAGTATATGGTGGTTGGATTTCTCGGTGACATTGTTCCTGCAACTTGAGCAGAGTTTTAGAGACTGTGTAAAAAAAAACCAGATGAACACATACCTTTGAAGCTTGTTAAAATTGGTTTTTGATAATCACGAGGGTTGGTACAATCTTCGAGTTGCTCTTTTTTCTCCTTCGGACACTCTGGAATTCTCTTATGCGTAGAATGAATTTGTTCACAACGGTTGAAGAGATTTTAAACAGGGAAGATATTACCGTGTCGCATCAACCATTCAATTCGGGTTATGAGTGAAATTTCGATATATCTTCTGCCAAATATTTAGAACTTAAATTCATCATGGGTTGACAACAGAGGCGCGGGTGGTGATGTGGTCTATCGGTGATTTCAAAAATGTTGTTTTAATTGGTGCACGAGGTAGAAACTAATGCAGGATCGAGTACAGGGATAATTTTAAGGATGGAAATTTATATTGAAATGTAGAAACCTGGGAAGATATTACTAGTCCTCAATATGAAAAATGTAAGATGTTTGGCGATACTTTTGTAAAAATTTTCAAATTTCTAAGGATTTTATATAGTTTCTATACAACTTTGGCTATTTTTGTGGTAAATAATTTTATTCTATGGAATTTGGGTGAATCGTTTTTAGAAAAAATGTAAGTTGGTGAATCGTTTTTAGGGAAAAACCATGGAAAATTAGCCCATTTGTGAAATTTAGCCCCTAAAATCATCATTTCGAGTATTAACTAGCTCCTTAAATGTCCGAAATCCGATCGTATCTAATGCTGAAAATGTCTCATCGTGTCACTATTTCAGTGGGTGGATCGGGGATCGGGATTGTTCTATGAATGTTTTCATTGATATCCTTGTACAAAAGATCTGACACTGATCGATCTTACTGTACAGTGCTGACGCGGAAAAGATGACTCGGAGGTATGACTAGGACCTAGGGAACCGAGAATGACTTGGAATAGAACTAGACCATATGATCCTCTTACCTCGTAAAGACACGTGGCGTTGGAGACCAGTGACTTAATTTGCTAATATTCATCATAGTCGGGACTTTCCTTAAGATATTCATTATAAAACCAAATCCTAGCTTGCCGATGCCAAAAAGTGTTAAGGATTTGCGATCGATGATAAACCTATGCAAGTGCTATCGGATCGGCTCCCTCGAAAAAGTATCGATGCCGAAAACGTGTCGGGGATCGGTGATTGGGGATAACTTTATTGTGGTCAAAATGTTTGTTGTGGTCCTTCTGGGTTTTTCCCGATCCCGATAAAGTGCATCGGGCATCAGGTATCGACGATTTCTTTTCATTCTTCGTTAATGTTTATCCTCCTCGTATTTTACCGATGCCGAAGGGGATAGACTATCTCTCGAACCTTTGTGTGAAAAAATTACGCAAACCAAAACTACCTTCTACCGATGCCGATGCAGATCAATGCTCAACGAATGTTGTTTTCCGAGTGGTTCCTTTACTTAATTGAATTCTTTCCGATGCTGAACCTGAGTGTGTTAGGTGCAGTGTTTGGTTGCCGATTCTTAATTCAGGTGTTAAGGTATTTTAGTTCCGAGGTTTCATAAGTTCAAAAAAACCTGAATAGGTGATGAGAGTCATGAAAATAAACAAATAATTTTTTTTTCGAAAATGAAATCGAGTCAGACAGTGAAGAAACAAGTGGTACCCAAAAAGTGACAAAAAATTGATAAGGCTTTTTAGGGTGTGTTGAGTGATCAACATGTACGTGGATGATTTGTTTCTCACAAGTGTAGAGGATATTATTGCAATGTGAAAACTAGATTTGATTATTGAGTTTGATATGAAGGACATTGGCTTATGCATTATTTCTTGGGGTTAGAGGTATGGCAGGTATCGAGAGAGATGTTCCTTGGTTAAGGGAAGTATGTAGTGGATATCTTGAGGAGATTTAGGATTGAGGACTGTAGACCAATGGATACACCTATGTATACCAATATGAATAAGGTTGTCACTTAAGATTCATAGTTGGTATATCCTAGGATATACATGTGGTTGATAGGGTCCTTGAAGTATTTGGTCAATACCATGACATATATATGTTTTGTTGTGAACACCTTGAGTCAGTTTATGGTGGAGCCAAGGAAGGTGCATTGGATAGTAGTGAAGCATGTGCTTAGGTACTTGAGAGGTGCAGTGGAGTATGGATTGAGGTATGTTGGAGGTGATGGAGTGGAGTTACAGGGATATACAGACTCATATTGGTAATTGAGTGCAGTAGATAGAAAGAGCACTTTGGGGTGTTGCTTCAACTTAGGATCAGTAATGATTACATCGTTCATCAGGATTTTTTTTTTTGTAGTACTTAGTTCAACGGGGGTAGAGTATATGGCAGTGGGTATGACTAGCTATGAGGTCATTTGGATTCACAAATTTCTTACAAGTTTATTTGATTAGGAGTTGGAGCCTACAATGATATGCTTTGATAACTAGAGTTGTATCAAACTCTTGGAGAATTCAATATTCCAAGATATTTCCAAGCATATAGATATCATATATCACTTCATCTGAGATAGGATATAGAAGGGAGTAGTGAAGCTTCATAATGTTTTAGTAGATGAGTAGGTTGCAGATATTCTAACCAAACCCTTGGTTAAAGGGAAGTTTTTGTTATTAATATAAAAACTTGGAGTGGTGCATAATACCTTACTCACTAAGAGGGAGTGTTGATGTTTGTAGCATTAGACATGTATTTCCACACAGGTATAAGTGTATATATGTGTGGAAGTCATCCAAATTATTCTACCTTGACAGTATAATTTAATTAAAGGAATTATTAAAGTACAGTTCTTTTACTAAATAGTTGATTTATATTTAAATAAATCCTTTAATTAGAATTAGTGAATTGAATCTTATTCATTGATCTCAAGTGAGGTGAGAAGAAATCTCAACTATCAACCACTTTTGATATTACAGTTAGGTCATAAATAAATATTATAAAAGAAAGTGTAGGGTAAAGAAGGAGGACTTAATACTCTTTTGATATAGAGAGAGTTGGATCACGAAGGATTGTGATTCAAGGAGATCTTGGATAGGTGGAAAAGGACTTCCATCTACAGATCAGGCCAAAGAGAAGATAGAACATGGGCAGTCGCAAGTGGGTTTCAGTAGATTGGATCCACAACAACAATATCACATCGTACGAAGTTATCATACAATATTTGAGTGTGTGTACGCGGGTTTCAGTGGGGACAAGCACATATATGTGGTCTTTCTTAAGGAAAGGCATGTACATATTGAGAAACGTGAAATACCGAGGTCATACAAAAGATAAAGAGATTCTAGTGTTTGTAGATACTATCTATAGTTTTCTTTATTTCTATGTGGGCCTTTTTCCCAAGTATGGGAGCCCTTGTAAGATTTGAAGTTATTTGAATGATAATTGTTGTGTTGGTTTTTCCACTTGGGTGAGCATAAAACCAACCACTTAGATACTTTTTCAAGACAACAAGATACCACAATAAATTATTAGTTGGTTAGTGGGACAGCAAGTAAATCAAATAAAAAATAAAAGGAAATACTAACAACACTAAAACATGCATGAATTGGGAATGAAAAACTAAAAATAGGAACAAGAGATAGTCACCAATGGATAGGATTTTGATTGATAACACATTGGAGAAATATAGGGAACTTATGAGTTCCCCTCTTCCTCCTTGGGAGGGCCCTTAAGATACCCAATATATATCTCCTTCTCTCCTTACAATGATATTATAATGGTGAAGAATTAGCCACCAATATTCTCAATAGGTGAGAAGAATGATTCTTGCTATGGACGCTAGAAAGGTTCTAGGAGAATGATGGATTCTCAAGAATAAATTCCAAGAATGTAACAACAAAATTAAACTCTTACTTTGGTGCATACCTCAAGCTTGTAATTATAGGAATCATTCAATATTTTACAAAACTAGTTTGTAGTGTGAATAGGGGCCCTCATGTAGGTACCTCCCTAGTCCGTAAATGGCCCCAAGGCTAGATTTCGACCTGGATTTTGGAGACTTCTCATGGTACACCCAAGATGGAAGTGGGTGAGGCCCGACCATAATCATAAATGAATTGTTTCTACATCTGTGTGAGTTTCTTGGATGATAGTTCTGCAATCCACACAATTTGTGTGAATTTGGTAGTTTTATCCCATGCAGATGTATGTAGAAAGACCTTTGGAAGACTGCACAAAAAATTAAGGAACCATTTGTATAGTTTTGTGATTTTATGAATGAATCTTGATAATGATAGAGGTACACTTTTTGGTGTGTTTCATTGGTAATTTCTTTGGCCATCACTTGTATTGTTGTGAGTGATTTTTTGGTGATAATAATACACTTATTTGATGGGAAGAATATCTTTGTGTATTGTGGATGAGATTTTTGGTTTCTATTATTGCTTCCATTATCTTTATTGGAGTTGAATATTCTAGCAAGTGTATTATGTTTTGTGGGTTGCTAATTTGATTTACAACAAGGAAATCACTAGATAAAAAAGTACATAGGTGCTGGAGTAAGGGACTTCAACACTTGTTTCCTCCACTGTATTATAGAATTATTTTATTATTTTCCAGGATTCCTAATATGAAAAAGACAAAAACAAGGTGATGAAAAAAATCTTCTCTTCAGTATTTTGGTAGAAGTTGAGTCACCCTTGAACAAAGAACAAAGTTTTGAGTCTATGTCTCAATAGTTAGGTTTAGTATGGATTTAGGAAACTGATCAAGTTACACATATTTTTTACTTCACCTACTGGTTATTCTTCTAGTCAATATAGAGATTTTTTCAATGCCTCTTATGTCATTGAATTATGCTATCATTCATATTTGAGTTTGTGCTTCCTAATTCACTTTATCATGTCATGCGTTTTTTCAAGGGTAGTTTCATCCTGTGTTAGCCACTCAAAATTCTTGACTTCACATGTCACTCTTCTCATTGTTAAGTACTTCTCAGAATCAATAATAATGTTTGTCCTATACTCGTGCTAGTATGGAATATCCTCATTGACTTCTTGCTGGCGAGTCATATCTTATCGACTAGGACACATTTCTCTAAGAGTTTGACCTAGAGTCACATCCTAGCCCTATTTACATCATTGATAGGTTCGCTTTCACTTAGTAGATGACACTTCATTATTGGTCGTTGACTAAGTGGTTTCCCTTGTGTTCGATGGAAAGAAAATTATCCAAATATTGGGATTCGTGTAATACCTTGGATTCCATTTGACCCAATTGGTGGTTTCCTCACCTCTATTGACAATTTTCAATATTTTCCATTACTCATAGGGTCGTTTTCATGTTCTATTCCATCTGGTACGTGTGAAAGATGTACTCAGTTGTGGGTCCTTTCAATATTTTGTTTGAGTTCTTCCAAATATTTGGCCTTTTGTTGTTCCTCATGTTGAATGATGGGGGATTCCCTACTTCCCTCATTCCAATGGATATTTTCCAATCAAATTCAACTCATCTTACTCTAGGATAGGGATATAGATTTTGTATTTGTACCTTGAGGCTTGCAATCATCAGTGGTAGGTTCCTTCACTATTGCAGTGGGAATACATAAATGCACCCTAATTGGTAGATTCTACAAGTGTTCTATTTAAGCTCATTTATTCACACTTTATAGAATGTACTACATACCTTGACTGGCATTATTAGTGGGTTGTCTCATAGTTTTCAATGGTATACATAAATGAGCGATAATGAAATGGTGATTCACTGTGTTCGACTTCGACACATATATTAACATAGTGTAGAATTGTATGATTGCTGGTTTTATTTGAAGACTTCAGGTGTGTAGTGGCATCACCTCTTTTATGCTATTGCTTGAATTGCAAAGTGTATTTTCTTGTGTCTCGGACAGGTACAATCATCCAGAGAAGTACTATACTTGTGGGGAAACAATTACTTGAATTACAAGGAATATTTTCCTACCTTTCATCCCACTTAGAATTGACCTATAAGGGTTTCAATTCCATCCATATCCATCTCCATCTCAATCCCCCTAGGGTCACTGACATCACCTCCCTAGAGTGACCTAGTCACCCTTGAAGTGTGATACCTACATCGAGGTGACATTGGGTGTAGGATTACCAATTTGTAGCAATTTCTTTGTGGTTGGGGCGTGATTTTCCCAACCTACAACTTGCACTATAACACATCTCCTCAAAATTTTTTCTTCACCAAGTTTGTACAAGTGACCTGTAATCAATTGGTAGTCTGCAACTCTAACTACCAAATTCTTCTTCCATGCAGTATTAAATTCCTTTGGTGAAAATACTTTACTAAAAAACTCAATAATGCTAGCAAAATATTCATCAACAACCTGTACTGAAAACAATTGTGCATCTGGGAAATCATCCTCCAAGTTGCTTGGTTCCTCTCCATTAGTTATCCTTGACAAACAATCTAGCCCCACATTCAATCTTTTTGGCTTCACCACAAATTCAAAGCCAAACTCCTGAAACAACAGTATCCATCTGAATATTCTACCCCCCAACACTAGCTTATTGACCAAATATCTAAGAGCATAATGATATGTAAACATCTTAAAGTGTTGTCCTAACAAGTAATGTTTGAATTTTTGCAATGCATATACCATAACCAATCCTTCTCTTTATGTAGTATTGTAGTTTTTCTCTGAATATGACATCTTCCTTCTTGCAAATGCTATACGATGATCTATATCACCTTCTCCTAGTTGTGTTAATACTACTCCAAGTGATATTGTAGATGCATCCACATGCACATGAAATTCTTTTGACCAATCTGGGAATACCAAAATTGGCACTGCACCATTTTCTCCTTAAAGATATCCTAAATATTTTGGCACTCCTCATTCCACTGATACTTAATGTCCTTCTTCAATAATTTCTCCATTGACTCAGTAATCTATGTATATCCTCTTATAAACTTCCTGTAATACCCTATATGAACAAGGGTACTTTTTAACTGCCGCACTGACTTAGGTGGTGGTAAATTAACTATGACAACAATTTTGGCAGGATCAACCAGTATACCCTATTTACACACCACATGCCCTAACAGAATACCAAAAGGTGCATTGAAAATGAATTTCTTAATATTTAATGAAATCTTACACTGTCTACACCAGCCTAACATCAATATTAACACTTCAACATGATACTTCAATAAACTAAACATTGTCTAGTCATTCAAATAAACTTCCAAAAAGTTATGAATAAAATACTTAAAGGCAACTACTACTACCATTGAAAATATTGCAGGTACATTCTTCAACCTAAAAGGCATCACTGTATACTGATATGATCCCCATTTTGTAGAAACTTTTGTCTTATGTCTATCTTCTGGTGCTATCCTAATCTGATGATATCCCGAAAACCCATCTGTAAATGAATAGGCTTCTTGACCTCCTACGTTCTCCAATACTTCAACTGTGAATAGGGTGGGGAAGGGATCATGCAGATAGACATAATTTAGTTTCTTCAAGTCTACACAGATCCTGACTCCCCCTTGCTTCATTTATTTCACTACGATAGGGATAATCCATTTTGATTCTTCCACAGGTTCTATGATACCAACCTCTAACATCTTATCATTTTCTTCCTTCACATTCTTCTTATAAATTGGATTCAACATGTAAGGTCTCTGTCATATTGGTCTATCATATGGTTTCAAAGGGATCTTCATCTCTCCAAGTTCTCCCACTACTCCCTTCATCTCTAAGAACATCGCTGGAAATAGGTCATTGTACTCGTGCAGTAATTTTGTTATTCTTTCTACTGTCTGATTATCCCAATAGTCTTCATTGTTGGATTATTGAGAGGGGGGGTGAATCAATAATAGAGAAATTTAATTCTTTTTCACCATAAAATGAAAGTGTTATATCAATGTAGAATTATCATCCAATATTTGTAGAGTAGATAAACAATGAACAAATGAGTAATCACACACATACACAATACACCGGTGTTTTATGTGGAAACCCAAAGTGGGATAAAACCACATAATGTTTTTTCTTATATGTTTTTAAGAATTACATTCATTGGAAGCACCAACTTCCTTTGTTTTCCAGCTACAACTGGAAGGAGGCTCCAACCCCCTAGTTTCTCAAGCTACAACCTGAGGGAAGCTCCAACTCCCCAATTCTTTGGTTACAAATAGAAGGAGGCTACAAACACCTATGTTCTTCGGATACAACCACCTATGTTCTTCGGCTACAACCGGAAGGTGGCTACAACCACCTATGTTCTTCGACTACAACCGGAAGGTGGCTACAACCACCTTTCCTTTCCCCATCCAACCGCCCTGACGTAGAAGTAGAATGATGGAACCACTTTCACACTATCACTGTGAGATATACTGTTCCAAAACTGTACCAATCAACCTGCACCAAACAAACTATACCAATAACTTGAACAATGCATAAACCATCCATCAACCTATACCTCAAACTATAATCAACCTGTACCATAAACAAGTGCATAAACCATGCACCAACCTGTACCAAGGAACCTATAATCAACCTGTACCATAAACAAGTGCATCAACCATGCACCGACCTGTACCTCAAGCTGTACCATGAACAAGTACATCAACCATGCACCAAACCTGTACAAATAAAATGTCACAACAACCTGTCCAAACAACCTATCACAACAACCTATATCCTAAATATTATCAAGAAAATCAGATCTACTCACAAAGATCAATCACCAAGACAACTCTCAAAGATGTTCATCAACCAAGCATAACACAACAACTCATAATCATCACCAAGATGTGCTTCTAATAATATACCAATACAAGTATGCTACATCATCCATAAACCATGTGTCAACAATACTACTAAAAAGTGCCTCCAACCATGTACCAAGTATGTACCAATCATGTATCAACTACTCATCAACTATGAGTCATCAAGATGTACCAACATCATTAACTATACACCTCATGTAAGTGCCAACACATCAACTACTTGTCTCAACCATGTACCCAACATGTACCTCAACTAAAAGCCCTCATCAATTTCATCATCCAAATCTGACTTGTAACTCTGTAATAGACCTAGTGTATATGATCACATGCTTGCAAACCTTCCTTAACTTTAAAAACAAGAGACTAGCATTTTCATCAAACTTTACTTTAGTCTCACATGACTAGTTTTGGATTAGTCAACAACCCTAACTTGAATAATTATAACTATGTACCTTTAATGATTAAAGATCTGAAAATAGTACACAATTTTATTTAGTGTGTTTTATGCAATTCCTCGAGATTTCACTACTTGGAACCTCTCAGAAAAGGAGTTATAGCAAAAATGGCATACCTTGTTGAATTCTGGTTTATTCTAGAGAGTGAACTTGTAGAGCGAGCCCCACACATAATATTTGTTGTATGGTTCTGAAAATTGTACAAATAATATTATAGACTATACTTGAACCAACACATTTGGTCTTACTGAATTTGGATCTGTTATGAAGAATTTATGATGGTTTTACCCGAAACACATGTTTTAGACTAGTTTCAGGACTATCCACAAACCCTATTTTCCACAGAGTGTAACTCCAAACATAGAACGGCCCACAAGATGAAATTTTTACCACAACTACTTGGATATGTTTCCTCAAATACCTCCCAATTTCATGGTCTAATTCATTCTATAAAAAATATTATTGCAAAAATGGTGAGATGTCCTGTAAATAACATACCTTAGAAAGCATCATCAAAAGAATTTATCCTCCCTTGAATTTCGACCTTCTTTACTTCACCTTCCCTCTGAAATTTGGCTTAGATATCCTTTTTTTACCTCAGTCACCTATAGATATTCAATATGCTCAAGTGTGATTAAAATGAGAGAGCCTTGCCTCTTATTTATACTTTCATGTAGCTTCCCGAAGGGGTTACCTTTTAACCATCTTAACCCACTTTCCTTATCTTAGGGTTAACCCACTTCTAATTTCTCCATTAACTTTATTATTTTATTTTATTTTGTATTCACTTTGACTTATAGTACACTCATCACTTCACTTTATTATTTACCTTCTAAAATCTCTTAAATCACTTTGACTACTTTGACCTTTTAGGGCTTCTAGATGACTCATGAGGGTTCTCCAACTTCACATGGCCATAACTCTCTAACCGTGAGGCGTTATGTGACGTTCCACATACCACCACAAATAGCATGACATGTACTATCCATATAGAATAGTATTACCTTCAAATACATTAAAACTCATACCGTTATACATCAAACAAACTTGGTTCCATTACCCAAACCTTTGTGCTACCAGAATTCGCTACCGAGATTTCTCCAAGGGTTGACATCAATCACTAAGGGTTGAAATAAATCAACAATATCACTCTCCAATGGTTGACATCAATGGCCACCAAAATTCCATACCAACTATCCATCAACCTAAGTCATATGTATGACATCCAATACTTGTAATCTTTGGGTTTTCTGTTGTTCCAATATTTACCTTCGTGATCTTTAGTGGTGGAGCATAATATATCGATACTAACTATGTACCTTCTACTTCTCTTTCCCCTTCAAATTTCGTGATCCAAATGTTGTGCAGGTTTTATTCTGCTCAAAATTCTTCTTTTGCGACATGATAACAGAATAGCAACTGTCTATTTGTCTGTCTCTTCTAGTTCTGACAAGCTGTAACAATATCCACTTCCGGTTCTTGAAAAATTATGTCTCTTACCTCCTTCAGTGTTGTATCTATCTCTATACTCTCATGTTCAAAGGAAAATGTGACCACAAAATTATGCTGCATCTCCTCCCAATTTTCAATTTCCCTGCGTTGTTCTATTTCTATGTACCAATTCCTTGGAATTCCTTCCAATGTATGAATAAAGTGATGTGGACACTCCTCTTGTGGTACTAATCTCTATTGAATTATACATTTTTCTACATGTCCTCTGGGTTTTCCAATTCCATCATACTTCTCCATATATATGTTCTCCTACTCTACACTGAATCTGATGCATAGTAACCTCTTGCATTGATACTAGTTGTCGATCTTCTCTTTATGTGTGTCCCACCATCGTGTAGGGGTTGCTTTCAAGGCCATATCTAATACTGGTAATATTTGACTTTCCACTACTTCTAATTCAAAATTCATTAAAAATTCTTCTAAGTCATTCTGACGATAAAAAGTAGGAGGTTCTCTTACCTCTGTACCAACCCATCTTAGTGTGCAGGTCATCCTTGTGCATATTCTGGTAGATAACTCATGCAAACGTTTATGCCAATTCTCTAGTCCTGTATATAAATCTGAAGCACATGAACGGATGCTCCACCATCTCAACATTCCATCTGTAGTGGGGTTAAAATAGTCTTCCTCTCACACAATATTTCTATACAAATGTTTTATATCGTCTATAATGAAATTTTTTGTCACAAGTTCCACATACCTTCCACCCTTTGAGGGATACAAAGGTGAAATGACTTTGTATTCTCTTGATTCAAATATAATTTTTCTAGTCTTCAGGTTAATAATAGCTTGATTGTGAAAATCCCAATCCAAACCCAATGATGTTGTATATGAGGGAGTGTTATCTACTATGTCAATCACTTCAAAGTATGACATGGTGCACACACAATCTAGATCTACTGGTATCCCCTTCACTCTACCAATTGAAACTGCTATCCCATAGCCTAGGGATAGCTAAGGGGATCATGTCTTGAGCCCCATAGGTCCTAGACATGGAGTATCAAGAGTGAGACAACTTAAGCATGGCCCTGGAGGGACCCTCTTTTCTTTAGTGCAGTCCACTTATCACCAACAACATTATCCATCACACCAGCCTGGTCTTGAACTAGAG
Organism: Picea engelmannii; assembly: GCA_009831015.1. Classification (NCBI taxonomy): domain Eukaryota; kingdom Viridiplantae; phylum Streptophyta; class Pinopsida; order Pinales; family Pinaceae; genus Picea; species Picea engelmannii. Next base: position 2,085,983 of record ML777551.1, read on the forward strand.
GTGAGTTTTGATCCATGAGGTAATGATTATGGGTATCATGCTATGTATCACTCTGATTTTTGAAGCACTTGAACATGTTGTATTGATTCCTTCTTTATTTCATGACGTTTTATTGGAAATTATTCTCTTTGCCTCATTCATACCTAGAAGGGTGACATGGTGCCCTAGTAAGTTTATTTCCCTTTAGGATGGGTTGCTATTGGGTGGATCTGTGAAAAGTCATTGTTCATTCCCTCCATACTTACCAATTTTCATCTCCCCTATCCTTTTTTGGAATTGGGATTGGCTACACTAGGAAGGGTTGTACCTTACCTTATGGGAAGAAGGGGCTAAAGGTTGAGAGGGTAAAAGTAGCTGGAAAGAGTTAAAATGCTATTTTGAAAACTTTGAGATGCTTCACCCAGGGATCCCTGAGAAAGCAGTGAAAACATTCTCAGTGAGAAAAGGGGACCCACAAGATAAACATAAACATTCAAGGTACTAGTTGATGGATAGGAGGTCTCATCATGAGCCGACCTATTATGACCATGGACATGTAACGGTTTGACACTACCACCTATCTGGTTACCAAACCAGGGTAGTGGCGCTTGGTGGAATAGCCAAGAGAAAGGGGGTCTCATCACGAGCCAACCTTCTCATTTTCGTGAAATGTTTATCGATAACATTGTCACCTCTGGTCATCAAGCCAGGAGAGTGGCCATCAACTATTTCCTTGAAGCAAAAGATGAAAAGATAAAAGTAAATAAAGCTAAGAGTAAAATGAAATGAATGGGCTAGGAAACAATTACATTCATGAAAAGGTGAAACTCTCCCTCCACAAAGGAACCCACAGGTAATAATTTACATTTCCATGTTATCACATGCACCCCATGCCCAAATATTTACCCCATGCCACCTCATACACTTACATGACTTGGACTAGACTCCACCTAGGAAAAACCCCAAAATTAAGAGAGGTTATCCCAATAAGACGTCTTGAGACCCTCTCCAAACCTAACTTGTCAATTGCATAATGTCTTTGAGCATGTGTTTGGGGTTAAGGGGGGTTTGATGCACATGTTTGGGTAATTTAATTATTGGATGTGATTGACATGCTATGATCCCTATGTCTTATGAACCCCTGGAGGGCGTACTTGTTTTTATTATAGGACCTTGCTCAGTGGACAGGTTCACATGAGGAAATGATTACATTAGACCTTTATAGGGATCAAATCCCACTGATGGATTTTGAGACCCAAACTAAGGGGCATGACAGGGATTGAAAACTTGCACCTAGAAAAAGAAAGACATTTCCTTTGGAGGAACCTTGGTAGACCTAGATCCAGGGGATCTTGCTCCTGCCAAATTGGCGTTATCCCTTGAGGCCCCTGGATGTCATCTTGGATACCCTAGACTTCATCCAGAACTATTCTTGTCATCTTGGATGACATTTATGAGGCATTGGTACATGTGGGCAGGGTTTTGGGCCTTTGGATGCCCAACGTTTCACCTTCCGTGCCCAATGTTCCATACTTGGGGATTCACGTCACCCTAGAGGATAATGACATCACCCCTAGAGTGATTCTTAGATGCAAATTAATTATATTTTTTCCATATTTAATTTGTGTAAAAAACTGGCCAGGTCGGCCCAATAATTATGAACTGAAATTAATTTTAGGTTAAATTTTGTATAAATAAGTAGAAAGTGACATTCATTTTCATCATAACTTGTCCTTGGAGGAAAAAGGCCTGAAATTTTCACCCTATTAGGGTTATTGGCTGAAATTGTGAGGCACCACTCTTGTTTAAGGCTCATCTTTGCAACTTAGATCAATTTTGGAAGTTTTATGGTGATGTTACATGGTATTCTCATGATTATTCTTGCTGCAAGTAAGTGAAATCTGATTTTTTTCATATATTGAATGGTTTTATTTGCTCATACAAGATTATGAAATTGCATGGGGTATTTAATGTTTGAAGTAAGAAACTTAAGTTGATACTTTCTTACTTTTTATTTTCCAATATTTTCGCTAAATTGATCTAGTAACTAGTGAAACTCTAGAGCCCTAAATTATTAGCACTCCAAGGGTTTGCATTTGGTTATTGTTGCATAAGTTCTACTCCATAAAAATTCTAAGGAGAGCAAGGCGGTAGGGTCTAGAAGTTCCGACACCCTAGCACTTTGTCTCTTGAGGTCAAAATCTAGGAGGACTTAAGTTACAACTTCTCCTAGATTTTTTCCCTCTTAGAATTTTGTGTATCATCATTAATTTGCATCCTTATAAGGAACTGCCCACATTGACTCCATTTACCCCTAAAAGGAACTAGTCTTCAACCCTTGTTTCTTGACAAGAATCATCAAAATTCAAAATCAATCTCTCTACCTGATACCCTACTACCGTAAACTAACTTGCTAACCTAGTCTAGGAATACGAACAACTAAGTTGTTGTTGTTATAATCATTGCTACAACCATCATTTTGCAGCCCATACAAACTTGTTTTACCACTTAAATCAATCCATAAATTGTATAAGGCATGGTAAAATCAACCAAGACTAAAGTGTGCATCAAATTGCATTTCTAAATACATTTCTGAATATTTTACTACTACTGTCATTACTTTATTTTGTTGTTGCTACAATTATCATTGGCAACCCATTAGCATTTATTTTCTGATTGACATATATCTAGAAATTGTATTAGGCAAGTGTTATAATTTCAGGGCTTCACAATATCTTGTTATATTGGCTATTCAAGTGCATTTTCTGGATGTTATTACAACAATCATTAATTAATTACTACTGTTATATATTTATCACTTCCTTCACACATTGATTGGTATTAGTCATATCTATAAACTTGAAGTCTTGTTGAATCATTCATCATCACTTGTTGATGCCATAATTTTTGTTGTTGTATTGGTAAGGAGAAGGTACACTTTATTCTCCTTTGCTTCATACACCAAGACTTAAGTCTGTTTTGAGTGACCTAGAGAAAGGGGTGGTTAGCCTTACCTTTTTTGTTTCCTCAAACCCCCTAGGTCTTGGGACGTCTCCCTTGGAGTGGATTTATCCTTCTCCTAAAGATAAAGAGGTACCCTATTGGGGTGACAGTGATAGGACTACTTCCATGTTACGTCCATCTAAGTCTACTTTCCTTCAATATTTGGGAAAGTATAAATTGCACTATAACATTTTTGGTGTCATTGCCAAGGAACACTGAGTCAATATTCCTCAACAACACTTTTTCGGTAAGCCTTTCCCTCAAAGACTTCATCTTACGAAGCTTACCTAGAAACTCCACTGAGGGTGATTCCCTTACTCCCTTTGATAATCCTTAAGAGGATATATGGAGACTCCACTGACCTTTTCTAAGGTGCCACCTTACTCTCAAATTTGTGATATTTCCAAGATATGGGATCATGGTGCCCTGGGAACAAGTGTATATGACTATTGATTTTGAAAGTTTTCAAGGATACCTGCATTATCTTGATATAAAATGGTTAAACAACTCTCCAAGATTCGGAGGCCTCGCAATTACTCACATTGTAGAATTCTTGAAGTATATAAGTGAGATAGAATTTGAAGTGGAGGATGTTTTGGTAAAATTGTTCATACTTTCCTTGCAGTGTTTTTTGAAAGATTGGATTAAGCGGTGTTGCGAAGATAAGGGTATATCATATTTCATAGACCTCATCAGTAGGTTTATTGAGTTTGTGAAACCACAATGCTAGACATATGAAGATTCCCTTCAAAATATCACAATATCCCTAGAGGATGAAGGATTCACCACTGAGATTGTGGAAGATCTCAGGGATGTGTACCATGCTCAATACCAAGAACCCTATGATATAGAAGGAGATATTTATGAATGTTGTAAACCCCTTGAAGGGGATCAAGATTTTTTCCATGATTCAATAGAATACAATAAAGACTTGACTAAATAAGTGGATTATGAGGATGAAGCACTAGTATCCTCTCATCCATCCAATGGAACTTTACAATATCCTATCTCTCCTATACAAGACGAAGAGAATGAGGTGAATAATTTTCCTTTCTAGGTTTTTGATGACACTTTGTTCTATGATTCAGAAGGTGAAGAAGTAAAGGAACCCTTGGAAGAGCTAGGTCCTTCATTTTTTGATGAAGGAGAAAAGATGATTAAAGAGACGATTCCTGGGGATGATGTACTATATGCTCTTCCATTTGATGAAGTCATCCAAGCCTTTGACGCTCCTGCACATCAAGAAGTGAACATGATAAGTTATTTCCTTTTCCAATATTTTGATGATTCTTTATTTTATGATATGGAAAGTGAATAAGTATTATAGGACCTCTTGGATGCATTAAATCGTTCATGTTATGATAATGGTTGTGACATGGTTGATAATATTGATGAGTTCATACATGTAGGAAGACGTAAGTGGGATGTTATTGGTTTTTATGATGATCCCATTTACGATATGGAAGGATATCTTTGAATGTTTCCTTTACAACAATCATATGATGTTCCTAATAATTTTGACGTTTGGCAGCAAGATGATAATACAATTACAAAATTTTTCCAAACACCCAAGGATGACCCAGTGAAATGTTCTACTAATGATTTTCGGTCATACCTTGAGGATTTTGATGAGTATTCCTTTGAGCACTTGGATTTATTCTATGAAGAATATTATCAACAACTTTTGTGCTCAAATTTTGATAAAGAGGACGTTTCTTTCCTGAATTAGGATACTTGTGACAAGGTTATCCATCTCCCTCTGATATATTTACCTCGTTATGTCAATAAGGATGATTTTGGGGAACATGTCTCTTGTTTCAAGATTTCTTTAGGGAAAACATTTCTGTTAGAATTCAAGGGGAGGTTGAATGCCTTAAGAAATCTACTATCTCAATCTTCCGGCTTTCTTATGATAAGTTGTTAGTTTACCTCTAAGTTCTTGTTAATCCCTTCTTAGACCTCAGGGAGTGATGACATCCAAGATAGTCAAGCCTCAGAATCTTTGAGCCAACCCTTTGAGTCCTTGACCTCTCATGATCCTTTTCTGAGATGGATTGATCAATTTTATGGAAGGGTGACTTGGCATGATTTTGTCCCTCCCTCCCGCCTCCATGAGCCAGAATTTAAAATTTCCTATGATATAATTGATCCATATGGATATCAGTGGCCACCCACCTTTTCCAACTGGCTCAAAACAAATTTATGACATTTTTGGCAATTTACTATTTTTAGCAGTTTTTACTTCTGGGGCCATTTTGAGGGCCTAAATGAAGGTTTTTCGGTATCGAGATCCTAAATGATAGCCAAAGGAATAATTAATCCCCCAAAATTAATCTCCTCAATGATACCTTTCCAACGGGCTATCACATGCCTAAAACGAAGATCGTATGCAAAAGTTACGACCCCGGGAAGTTGATGTACTAGCTTACCCAAACGGGGACCACATGACTTTTGGCGTTTCATCTCCTAGGGTTAGGTTTTTGGATGTATAGGGTTTTTGGAATTATTTCTTATTGTAAAAATGCCTTCAGAGCCTCATTTTAACCTACTTATGATGAATGTGCGTTCCTGTCACATCTCTTCTCAGAGATAAGCCGCCAACATTCCAACAAGCTTGTTTCCGCTGCATTTTACAGTTTCAGCTTATTTCGTTATTGAATAGAAAACCAGTTTAATTGTATCTCTGTTATTTTGTGTTAAGCACTTGTTAATAATCTGTATTCATTTCGTTCTGCTCATAAAATACGGATCAGTGGTATCAGAGCGGTCTACTCCTTGTCGTCTTAATGCATGTCCCCAATGAGGTCGGAGTACAAAGAGTTGGGTCTCGAGCTTGTTTCTCTTGAGGAAAGAAGCTCTCGCACGCCCAAGCAACCTCCCATGGAAGGAGAAAAGAAAGATGACGGGACAGGAGATCCTTTCAAACTGTTGATTGAGGAATCCCTCATGCAACAAAGGAACGAGATGATGGATAGTTTCGCGCAAATCCTTCGGCGACTACCAACAGGCGATGCATCTTCTTTGAACGGAGGCGTCGCCCCCTTCAAGGTAAAAATAAACTTTAATAATACTATATTTGAAGGTCATATAGATGCAGATGTTGTAGACAAGTGGTTGAATCTACTAGAAGGGTATTTTTCTATTCATAAATTTTTGAATAGAGAAAAGATTACTTTTGCGCTCCTCAAAGCCATTCCCCATGTCAAAGATTGGTGGGAAACTTTCTGTGAGAAAAAGGAAATAGAGGAAACCTCATTATTTTCAGTCACAACCACCTGGGAATCCTTCAGGGATTCTATTAAGGAACAATACTATCCTGTCAGAAGTTATGACGACCTGTATACCAAATGGACCACACTGCGGCAAGAAAGAGACCAAGCAGTGCCAGATTTCACAAATATCTTCCATACCTTGCCCACCAAGTTGGGTATCAAAGATTCAGAGTGACATATAGTGCTCAAGTATCATGGTGCTCTGCATATATACATCCTGAATGAAATGGAATTTCTAGACATCTCATCCTTGGGCGCGACCTATCGATATGCCGTCAAAATCGAGCAGAAGCTCAAACAAAAGACGCGGCAATTTGGGCCTGGGAACCCATCTAAACAAAATCCAGGAAAGGGTGGCCCCAACCCACCGATCAAAGGACAGAGAAAATATGGACAATATCAAGACAACCATTACAAGCCGCAAGTAAAGAAGGACACTAGAAAGACAAAGAAAGATATCGGGAAGTGGTGCAACTTCCATAAGAGCCCTTGGAATAACACTACTGACTATCGCTCAAAGCAGTCGTTGGTGGCCGAAGTGAAAGCCTCTGAATCAGATGCAGATTCTGACTCCGAGACAGAAACAGAAAGGGGAAGACGGATCATTGACGCGTAACCCAGTGCCACCGTTGCTACCACCAAGATCCATCCTGGTGAACCAGATGAGCCAGAAGAAGGAGAGCACCTCTTCCATTCATAGATGTGGGTAAAAGGCACCCCGTTGCACTTCATCATTGACAGCGGTAGACAGAAGAACCTCATCTCAGTAGAGGTTTTCAAGTGGCTGGCCCTATCAACAACACCGCACCCACAACCCTACACCATTGGATGGCTCCGCCAAGGAAGCAATCTCCGCATCGACCAACAGTGTCGACTGTCGTACGACATGAATCCCTTCAAAGACGAGATATGGTGTGATGTAGCTCCTCTTGAAGTTTGTGATGTTCTTTTGGGCCAACCTTATTTATGGAAACGTCATGCTGTATATGAGTCTAGGCCTCGTAGTGTTATTATTACTTTGAACAGGAAATTGTACAGGATACCCGAGGTAGTCCCACCTAGTGCTATTTCCTTGATCTCTGCTAAGCAATGCAGGAAGGTCATCTCTCAGACGGGGAAGTTTGTCTTCTTCGTGATTCACTCTCAGAATAAGAAAAATATCGCAGCCACATCCAGGGTCTCTGTGGCCAACCTCTCCACACAGCAGAAGAAAGTAGATAAGGTCATGGAAGAATACTCAAATATCTTCTCCTCACCTCCATGGGTACCTCTGCACTGCCAGGTCAAGCACCCCATCGATCTGAACCCCGACGCACCACTGCCCAATGGGCCAGTCTATCATCGCTCTTTTTTAGAGAATGAGGAGATCAAGAGACAGATCCAAGAACTGCTCCACAAGGGGCACATACGCCCTAGCTCATCACCTTGAAGGAGCCCAATCGTGCTGGTACAAAACAAACATGGAACTTGGCGACTCTGTATTGATTACCGAGCTCTGAATAAAATCATTGTCAGAAATTGGTACCCGATTCTCTGGATCGATGACCTCCTTGATCAACTCACAGGGTCCAAATACTTCAGTAATATTGATCTGAAGTCTGGCTACCAACAGGTCCCGATAGAACAAACAAATGTATGGAAGACCGCCTTCAAGTCAAAGGAAGGACTTTTTGAATGGTTGGTCATGCCCTTTGGTTTGACAAATGATCTAGCCACTTTCATGAGGATGATGGATGATATCCTGTGACCATTCACTAATACTTTTGTAGTGGTGTATCTGGATGACATTCTAATTTACAACAAGACTTGGGACGAACACTTGCAGCATATTCAGTAGGTTCTGCACACCCTGCGGCAGCACAAGCTATACGCCAACCTGGAAAAATGCTCCTTCAGCATGGATAGGGTCCATTACCTGGGCTACATCATTGATCAGCATGGCGTACATGTGGATCCAACCAAGATCCAAGTCATCTGTGACTGGCCAGCCCCAACAACACTCACTGAGCTTTAGAGATTCTTGGGACTTTCTAATCTCTACCGCAGGTTCGTGTTGGGTTTCTCCCATATTGCATGGGCCCTCAGCCAAATAAACAGGGGTGGTGGTAAGGTGAAATTTGCGTGGGGCCGGTCCCAACAATAAGCGTTCGATGATTTGAAGCAACGCTTGTGCTCAGCCCCATTACTTTCACTACCAGACCTGCAACATCCCTTTGAGATCGAGACAGATGCTTCAGACTATGCCGTGGGTGTCGTTCTCACTCAGTAGGACCACCCCGTGGCCTATCATAGTGAGACACTGTCAGATACTATCCATAAGTACCCTACTTATGACAAAGAAATGTAATCCATTGTGCAAGCATGTCGCCAGTGGAGACATTACATTCTTGGGAAGGAGACAGTCATCCACACTGATCATAAGCCACTGCAGTTCATGCAGACACGGGGAAAAATTCAAAATGACGGCCATCAAAAGTGGTCCACATACTTGCAGCAATTCCACCTCAACATCAAGTATAAAACAGGAAGCGCCAATCGCGTCGCTGATTGCCTCAGCAGACCGCCAGTCGCAACACTCACCACGGTGCTAGACTCTTATGACCATGAGACATTTGGATGGCCCCAACTCTATGAGACATACCCTGACTTTCCCACCACCTACCAAATGTTGGGTGCAAATGCAATTGTCGATAATTTCCATCTTCAGGATGGGTTGTTGTGTCATTTGGGCCATATCTATGTTCCATCAAGCGAGCGAGCAAAGATGATCTGGGAAGCCCACTAGAGTCGGGTGGTATGAAACTTCGGGATCGAAAAGACAATGGTGATGCTATAGAAACATTTCTACTGGTTGAAACTTCGATAGGAGGTCGACAAGTATATCAGGTCCTACACTGCCTGTGCTATTGCCAAACCGACCACTAAGAAACAGGGCTTGTACACCCCTCTTCCTACTCCTGACAGGCCATGGGAATCCATCTCAATGGACTACATGTCGGGCCTCCCATCCACCAAGCGGGGAAATGACTGTGTTTTTGTGGTTGTTGATCGCTTTTCTAAGATGGCGATTATGGTTGCCTGCAAGAAGAGCATCACAACATAGGCCATTGCCAAGATCTTCTTTGAACGAGTCTAGGTACATTTTGGAATCCCAAAAACCATTGTCTCAGATCGGGATAGTCAATTTCTCAGCACATTCTGGTCGAGCCTTTGGTCACTACTGGACACCAAGCTCACCAAATCCACGGCCTTCCACCCCCATACAGATGGCCAAACTGAGGTTGTAAATCGAATGATTATGCATATCCTTCTCATGTATAATTCAAAGAACCCTCGCACATGGGATGAGAGCCTTCCTTATGTCCAGCATAGCTACAACCGAGCCTTGCATAGCTCAACCGACCACAACCCCTTTCAAGTGGGGTTGGGATTCCAACCATTGGGTCCCATAGATGTTGCACTTCCCCTTGCGGTCACCTCGACTGAATCATCTCCTGCTCCAACTGAAGCTGACAAAGCCACCCGGTTCATTGAGCGGATCCAACACATTTTCCAATAGGTTCAGGATATCCTACAGAAGTCCAATGACAAGTACAAATAGTGCCCTAATCAACATTGGGTGTCGCATAAGTTTCAGGTGGGCAACAAAGTTGGGCTGCACTTGCAAAAATAACACCTTACAGGACCCCATCAGAAGCTTCACCCACTCTGTTATGGACCGTACACTATCACCAAGGCCGTGGGGGATAATTCTTTTGAGCTCAACATTCCTCCTTTCCTTGGCC
>ML777551.1:2109142-2126201 GCA_009831015.1 Picea engelmannii
TATATGTTGCTTATATGTGCTCACATATAACTGGTTATAAATGACAACAATGGGTAATGAATAAATGTTGAATGCTAATTGATGAGTTTTTGTGCAAGAGGGAAGTTTTGGGAAAAAGAGCCCCACACTCATTCACCCCCCCTCCAAGTGTGGTAGGTGTGTCCAACACATGACACATGTGGATTCAACCTCATTTAATATCGTGTGATGAATATGTTGATTATGGACAACAACATTGATTTGGAAAGCCAGTTAGTGAGAGAGTCATGATTTAAATTTATGTAGGTTAAACATGATGTTTTTATATGACTTAGGATATATAGCTCTGATGGCTACCAAGAGTGTCCTACGTTGGATAGGGAAGTGTTGTAGAACTTCAAGAGATGACATAGTGCAAGGTGCTTGAGCCAAATATTCAACTATGTTGTAGTTTTGACCAACACGCGAGTTAGGATTAAAGGTCAACTTTCAAATTGTTCTCTTGAGAGGGAGTAGAATAGAGTCAAATTTAGGTTTCTCAATCTAGAGTGGACCATATGGAGGAGTAACTGTAGTAGGTGGTGGATTCGGTGTAATACTAGTAGCTCATTTTTCCTTATCAAGTTTACCTGGAGGTGTGTCGTATGTTGTAGTACGAGTGGTCAAATATATCCCATTAAACATGTAAATGTGTGCACTTGATGAAGCTTCCTCGTTAGGAGGATGATTTGGATTACCTCCTTTCGAAGGTGCAGGAGGTTGGGAAACCAATGACTGTCATTATGGAAAAGGATGTGTCAATACAACGGGTTGATAATTTACTTTAAAAAGTTTGGCAACTTCGTCTTGATGAGGACAATATTGAGTGTAGTGATCTTCACCACAAATGAGACATGGAAATTTCAGTTTGCGCTGTGGTTGTTTCTCAGTAGCAGGTGGTTGCGTTTGTGTTTTTTCATTTTTGGTTTGATTATTGTTTTTCTTGGTTTGATTATTACTTTTTTTCTTCCCCTCTGACTGTCGTGCAGAAGTATATTGAACTGAATTCACCTTAGAGATTTGAGTCAGGGGGGAGTTTGATGAGAGTGTAGTTGATCCAGTAGCGGGGGTAGTGACTGAATGATTGGTCATGTTGGTTGACTGTGAACTGGACTGGGTTTTGATGGAATCGATAAATCCATCTACGTGAGCGGTGGAGGATGGTTTTGATGGATCGGTTGATGGACGAGGAGCATTTGGAACCAATTCATACAAAGTATCAGATTGGGAATAAACCAACTCTAGATACTCGGATCGAGAAATGACTTCCTCTTCTATAACGACACCACCCATGACAATGCCATGATAAATCGAAGGAAAAAGAGATTTGGTGAACCATTCAAACATCAATTGGTTAGAAATGGTTTCTTTGATCAACTGTCATCATCGTCTCCACTCATGAATATGGTCAGAGAGGTATACAGAGTTGGTGTGGCAAAGGGAGGTCAAAAGTTCCATGCCGGTTTCGTAGTGGATAGGTAATTGGAAGTGTGTGAGAAAATCCATGGCAAGTGAATTAAAATCTTTTAAAGTTTCACATTGTAATTCAATATACCACTTAGCCACTGTACCCATAAGTATGCACTGGAAAATACGTAACCGGATATAATCATCCATTAGTGAATTTGATGAGAACCATAGATGAAAGGTCATAACATGATTATTAGGGTTTTCGATAGGTTTACCATCAAATTTTGGAATATTAGAAGGAAATTTAGCAGGAATAACTAGCCAAAATGGAGAATGTAATATGGGATCATTTGTCAATCTCGAAAGATTCGGTAGATCTAGAGTGGCTAAGAACAATATTTTTCGATTGAATTGCAGATGATACTGGTGTGGCATAGGGACACCAGTAGGGCTGTAAACTAGTTGAGGTGCATAATTGTAGCTAATAGGCCTTCCCATATGTTGGTTTTTTCCAGTAAAGGTACGATTTACTTGCTGAAGAATGTGCATAAAAGGAGAGGGGAAACCCATTTTCCCTTGGGGAGGATAACCAGTGTAACCCGAGGTAGGATATTTCTCTTGATTAGATTGAGGTGGATAACCAGTTTTCCCTTGAGGAGGGTAGCTAGGTTAACCCTAAGGAGGGTAAGGATTTGGCCCTTGGGGAGGAAAAAATGATTGACCTTGAGGACCCCAAGTGGGATTCATAAATCTCGGGAAAGGTTTTCCAGAATGTAGTTTAGAAGGATTGGGATTTGGGATTCCTCCTTGTGGGTTAGGGTTTGATGTCCCTCCTTGATATGGTTGATGGAATTGACCTCCTTGGGGTGGTCCCAAATATTTTGGGGGGATTCCAGTGAATGAAGGTTGATATTGTTCCCCTTCCATTGGTCGGGTAGAAACTGGGGTATGAACGGTAAGAGGGGGTTTCCCCCTATTCAGAATTTGCATGTTAGAGGATGGTTTTCCCCTAGTAGGGATTTGACCCGTAGTTGGGTTCAAGTGTGTGGATTTTTTTTCCATTTCAAGATATGAGGATGTCCTAATAGGATTCTGTGGAGTATACAAAGTTGTAGCTGGAAGATGGGTATGAGGTGTAATTGTCAAGGTACTTTGCAATCGACTGAGTAACATGACTCCTGTTTCACTTTGAACTTGGTCAGAAGTGGTAGAAATATTGACTATCAGTTCAACGAGATGGATTATGGGTTGATTTGACAGTCCTGCCTATGCATCGACGGTGGTAGAGGAATGTGGATGGTCAAAATGTGGTTGACTGAAATTATATTTTCCATAAAGGTCTCGTCTTGATGGAGTTCTCCATATAGAATGAACATAAGTTTGATGTGGATCTACCATTTGATAAGAACATACAGAGGTAGTGTATTCTTCCTTAAAATTCAGTTGTATTGGCTCCATATCTAATTGATTATATGGCCTTGATGGTAGTTGAGGGTAATCTTCTACTACAATGCTACCTGAGGAGTCAAGTTGAAACAAGAGTGGATCAAGAGGAACTGACAAAGATGAGCTGACAGGAAGGGTGCAACCTTCCTCAACTGTAACTAAGGCTCTCTCAGGATTTGCTAGCAAAGGAGTAGCAACACTCTCAGCGTATGAATACTTTTCAACTTCTTCATGGTAAGTGTCTTCAAGTGAGATATGAGGTAAGGGTTTGTATCCTTCTGAAGGAAACCCTTACAACCTACGTGATCTATGAAGACCTTTATTGGACACAGTACCAATTTTTAAGGACAACTAACATAAACAAACAACACACGCTAAAAAAAATATAGAAAACCAACAAGAAAACAATGCCTTCTCTCAATGAATGTACTAGTTGGTGATGAAATCCAACATTGCGTGATGAAATTGAGAAGGGGATAGAATATGAGATGGTGGAATAGTTACGTTGGTGGCCTTCCTAATATACCTACACCTTGGTGCAAGATTCCTCACAGTTTTACCCAAGGGTTACCCTCCAAGGAGCTCGAGTTAGTTTGACCAACGTCTGTTCCAGGTACAGTAAAGACTTCCCTTCGTTGTCACCTTGTGTAAATACCCTTAATATTGTGGCTACTAAGGATACCAACTCATATTCAGCCTATGGGTGGGTACATTCGATAGTTGAGTCTGAACGTATGGGCAGGATATCAAGTCTGAAATTCTTCAAAAGAACCGAGGACAAGTGGGCCAATAAACTCTAGAGGACCCCGAACGAATTCAAAATTCACGAAGCTCCGAGACCAAAATAAAATTATTAAGCCTCAAGAAAAAACCTCAATAGACGATCATACTACTATGAATGATTAATCCTTGGAGGGATAATATTTGTTTCTCTCCTGAACATGACCTTGTGTTTAACCCTAGTGTGAGAGGGGGATCCCAACTATGCTTATGCGAAAATTGGATTTACTCACCCTATCAAAAGATTATGATTTTGTCTTGAATGCTTTGGAGAGTTATTCTCACATCCGATTCCAAAGCTCTAGTCTTAATCTATTGTTGGTGTAAAGATCTTAAAATAAAATTTTCTAGTTTGATTTTAATTAGTGTTCATTTTCATGGTTATTCGTTACACAAATGTGAATGATAGTGAAACTGATGATGCTTGATACTCAACTCCAAAAAAAGATGAAAATAATGAGATGAAAACTTTCCTTTCAATGAAATTCTAGCTACATGAAGGAGAAGTGTGTTTTTTCTTTCACTAATCAAGCACTCAAGAATGAAATTTTTTATACGATTTCGTCTTCAACGAGAATTCAAACAATTGCCAAATTATAAAGAAATACTTTCCAATATTCAAAACCAATGCATACAAGTATTTCTTTGTTTGATTGCAAATGTAAATTGAATAGTTCGTCTAATGCTTATTGCTTTCACTAATAATGAAAAATGACTTCACTACTGTGATTTGAAAAATAAGAAGAAAAAGTACACAAACAAAGACACTCTCAACAGTCAATAAGAAACCAAAATAAGAACAAACTATCCACTCAAAGAAAAACACCAAAAAGAAAAAAATCACGCTTAATAGTCTTCCATAATTGAGTAAGGGATAAAAGACAAAGTAAATAGTACTGAGATCAATGAATTTCCTTGTGAAAACCTCTAGTCAATTAGATAATTGAAAAGAGCAACAAAAGAAACCAAGTTTAAGAAAAACAGTTGATTTTGCAATAAGGAAAAACAACAAAAACTCAATCAAGACTAAAAGAATTAAAAGTAGCAAGTTTTAAGTCAAACATAAGACAAGATCTGATAGAATAGGATTTGAGCTAGAGAGAAAGACCCAACAACTATGCCCAGCAAGCAAACAATCAACAATTTTTCAAAAGCAAGAAAAAACGACGCTTTGGTAATCACAACACCAGAGTGCTACAACGCTCCCTAACACACTCTGGGGGAGCGTTGATCACGGTATCAACACTCTGACTTAAACTGGAGAGGGCACTAGTTCTAAGAAAAGTTTTAGAAAAACCCAGAAAACTCAAAAACTCAGGGAAATTCAATCAGAGACTCTGTAAGACAACTTAGAAAAGATGAAAAGATGTAAGGACAAATTAAATCAACAAACATGATCCAAAGATAGAAAAAATGTAAGGAAAGAACCAAGGAAAGAACCAAAACTGAAAAATTGTTCCCTAGTATGGTTTCTAATTTTTGTTACGGAATAATTCCCCTGCGAATAGGTGAATCTTCCCTTGGAGTACATACCCCTCTACCAAGACAAAAAACTACCTTTCGACACTACCATTCCTATATATTAATTATTCCCATAGAAAAAGAGAGAAGGAGGGATAGTATGATGTACCTCACTTTCAAAGTTTGTCCACGCTCTTCCAATCCATGAGTTCCGAACAATGCTTGCAATGGATTAAAAGAGACAAACAACTATCTCCTACTCTAATGGATTAGACAAAATCAGTCTATCTATGAAAGATTAAAACAAGTATAGACAAGTACATGTAAACACATACTAGAAGGAAATAGTCCAAGTATATTGATGAGAAATTTAAAGATACACTTACAATCTTCATATGATGTTGCAGTAGCCTCCCCAAGTCCTCCTCGTCCAACCCCTTGCTTGAAACATCCACGACTATAATAAAAATGCTTTGCTGATTTTTTTCTCCCCCTTGTTCACCATGAGAATTCCTCTATTTATAGGATTTGAGAGGCTCAACCACCTTGTTTATATTTTGGATTAGTTGGGGATATGACCATTGGTTTTGATATCTCCCTTATATGCATCCCAAGGGTTAGGTTCGATCCAAACCAACTCAATCCATCCACAGATGTATTTAGAGAAAAGTTGGATTTCTTGCAAGATTTACTCAAACAATTCGGTGCTCCCTTACAACATGAAATAGAGTGCTACAAATCTCTCTTCTAGATAGAAAAAGAGCGCCAACATTCCATGTATATGAGTATGGGAGCGCTGATCTTCCAAAAGTTTCGAAGATGACCAATTCTCATAGAAAAACACTTTGTTTTGACTATCAAATGATGTGGTTTATTCTTCTAACATGTTTTAGGGTATGTATCAAGTGTTCTCATGGTTTCATTCATGATGCAACACTTACGTGACGAGAATGCGACACTTGCGACAAAAGTGTGACACTTACAACAATGAGAATGTGACATTATCAAAGTGATGAATTTTGATGTGTAACACTCTCCATTAGAGACAATAGGTACAACTTCCATTCTCGAAGAGAAAATCCTAGTATTCTTGACTTTTTCATTATCCTCCAAGAAAAAATAGGGTTCCCCAAGTCACACTTCTAGACATGTATGACTAGTGCTCTTGGAATGTTGTGTTGGTTGATTTACTTTTAAAATCATTTTCCTCTTCTTTAACCGACAAAAATGTCCAAATTTTCTATTTATATTTTGCCCCTTTCTTCATCAAGAATAAGCTTGACCATGAAGACAAAAATCATGTGAATATTCTTGAAGATGACATATCCAACACAAAAGTTTTCTATTTTCATAATGCAAGACCTCGGTCCATTTACAATTTTTCCATTTGAGAATATTTTTGTTCAAATGACCCTTACTAAGGTCAATCTCAACACAAAGTCAAAAATATGTGCATAGTCTATCTATAACCCTCTCAAAATCTATTTTTATGTCACTACCCAAAATATTTATCCTCTAATGTTTTATCTTGCCACAATTAATCCTTAAATTTAAACATCCTAGTATTTTAATGGTATCGATATTTTAAAGAGTGACTTCCTCCTTTATTCCCTAATACTTTATCCAAAATTTCACATTTTTATGCCAACCCCTCTTGAATCTTGAACCATGAGTGGCTTTGATTAGAGTTTGAAATAATTTTAAGAATTCTTGTGTCTTTCATATTAATTAACTTGCATTTCTATATTAAGTAGCTAATACTATCTATACTCTTAAAAAGAAAAATACATATTGTTTTTATTTTTTAGAGTTTAATTTGAAGTATCTTTAATCTCCATTGAAAATAGATGGAACTTATAGTACCAAAACATTACATGTTAATTTGTGGATTTTAGGTTCAAATTTGGACAAACTTCTCCTAATTGTGTTAGTATAGCCTGTTTTAATAAGTGACTTTCAATGTTTCATTCACAAATCAAGTAGAAATTTATTTTAAGTGATCTATAATCTATTGTGGATATTCCATTGGAACATTTTGTCACAACAGATCTAACAAATAATTGAAATCTTTACTATTAAGGTTATTTTTTCTTTATATCTTAGAGTCCTTATTACTAGTTTTCTTCTAAAAAAACATATGAAATAGTCCAAATGAAAAAAAGTAGAGAACATAAAAAAAAACACTTAGTATGCACAAATAAACACAAAATATGACATGGGAAACCCAATACGAGAAAAAACCCAACTAGAAGGTGATCCTGCTCTGCTCTCTTTTCTTTGATATAGAAATGATGCAAGTACAAAGAAAGAAGCACTCTCTATGGAGTTTCCTTTGACTTGTGGCCTGTATGGATGCTACAAAATATCTGATCTTCTATTATGATCACATAATAACACTGTTATATGTTTTTCTCAGCTATGGAACAAGATACAATGCAAAATAATGGAACCCATTATCCTCCTAATGGACCGGTATTTAACATAGCTTGATAGCCATCTAGGGGTGGGTTTTGTACTTCCTCAATCCTCAATTGTGACAGGGTTTTGGACCTTCTAGAATATTCTTGAAATTACATACGTGACTAGTATTGAAATTACATACGTGGCTAGCCCCTTATGCATGAGTAACGAGGGTTGGCGTGGAATCCTATATGCTAGTGGGGAAAATCCCCCTATTACTATACTAGGTTAGAGTATAGGCAGAACATTTATCCCCCTTAAAATAAAATCCTATTTCTAAACTACCCCAAACACTCTAAAATGATGAATAGAGAGAGATAAGAAAGTAGGTCAGAAGTAGTACCTTTGGTCCTATTGTTCGATGTAGACCTCCTCCACCTTTGTAGCTTTCCAGGCTACTGGTATCCTCCCAAAGATTACCTACAAGAACACTTAGGCAAGAAATGCTACAAATATTCTATCTCTACTCATCAATATTAGGGTTAGATATAAACCATTATATGCATAAATCACATGAAAAGCATAAACACATAATATTTGGGACAAGAAAATAATTATTTTATTCAGTATGAAGATTAAAAGTTACAACCTTCAGTGGCTGACGCTCCATGAACCAGGTCTAGGATCCTCTTAATGTTGCTCCAAATGCATCATCGCAAACCCTTCTCTCACAATCAACTGATCACTTTAGGGAAAGGGAAGGGATTGTATAGGAGAAAAGGCTAGAGAGGGAATATTGACGCCAAATCTTAGAAAGGGATGGAATATTTGGAATAAGAGGGGGAAGGGATTTTGGCAGAGTTTCTTTGTTCTAATGCTTGATGTTGGAATGGGACCCAAATACCTCCTTTTTCATGAAAAAAGGATAGTTCTTTGGTTTGGGGACGAGCTACAACGGGTGAATTGGTTAGGAAACCCTCGATATCTCGTAAACTCCACCAAATTCCTTGCAAATTTTTATTTACTCGGGTTGTTTGGTATGCAACTAGTGTATGTGCATGGGATTTCTAGCATGCAACTAGTGTATGTACGCGGGAAGTAGTGCAACAGGGTGCGTACATGCTCCAAAAAATGGTTTTTTAAAGAGAGATCCCCAACAATAGTTTGGAAAATTGTGTAAGTAGAAAGGCCAATGTAACATGTGGATAGGTAGGTCATTTTAGGGATATAACAGATGCCCCCTAATGTGTGAGGTCATAAAATCAATTGATGGCTGAAATACATGAAATATATTTACAAGTGGGAAGGAATGGAGTAGAGTGAGCCTAGGACCAGAGTTCAGGAGGTCACCATCTGCAAAACAATAATAATCTCTTCGAGGTGGGAATACCCATGCTCAGTATGAACTAATTATGGCTTCCAATCAAGTACACTATAGATCCATGCCATATAAATGTCTATATAAAGTGTAGTCACGAGAAATACACAACATATCTACATCTCTAAATCATTCGATGATATTCAAATACAATACAATATGAATCTTCAATAAGTATCAACGCATGTGGCTAGAGATGAGGACTTCATATCTCGAGCAACAAATTCAATATCTTCAACTTCTCAGGTAGGAGTACGACAGGAGTGTAAGACTCACTACTCAGAGGTCTTTGACATGCCGTCGGGGAAAGACTGGAGGATATCGATCATCAGGCACAAAACTTTGTCGATTTTTAATATGGAATTGATTGGACTCTCAGGATGGTCGACTCATGAAAGTCAAGAGAAAATTGTAGAATGGCCAACTCAGGTTGGATAAACATTCCCTTGGAAAAAAGTACGAAAGATGATCAGAGTCAGGTAGCGTAATTATTGAGATAGGTTTGTGATGCAAGAGGCACCACAAACTCTCCATATGTTTGGAAGAGTAACCAAATGGATGAGGACACAACTCTATATAACAAGAACAACTTCCTAAGGTAATACTAGATCCCAATGCTTGGTGAACAAACTGAAGGATGTGCTTTGTCCAAAGGAGACTATCTTGTTGCCGAAAAAAGAATGTATTTTTTTTATCCCCTCTCTTTGGAATATTTGATTTTTTTGGTCTTTTTGAAATTTTTAATGACATTGAAAAAGAATAAAATAATTCTATGTTACAAAGGAGGAATGAGTGTCACGAGCAAGAAAACTGGTTCTAAGTGCATGGAACATACTTATTCTCAAGGAAAGGAGACATGTGCAGGATAAGGACACTCGGGGAAAATTCCTCCATGGGTCAAGGTGTCAAATTGAAAAGGAAAAAAGTGCTACAAGGCTTGCATTTAAGAAATGATTTTAGAGGTTTAATTGAGAGAAACATGGAGTCGACATTAGGCCAAAGACGCAAAGATGAGACTCACGATGAAATTAATCATGAAACAAAAAGACTCCTTCCATGTGAATTTTTATGAGCCCAAAGAAGGTAAGATCGATGGTTTTTCATGTTTAGAGAGTCTGAAAAAACATTAAAGAAGCTTTCGGGAGTACCTTTTTCGCAATTAGTCCAATCAGCTAGAAAAAGGGTTAAAATTGCACCGAAAGGACGTCTTTTCAAAATCATTTTGACGAGTGTGACAAAGACAAGATCACTCGGATATATTTTCAATTTTAAGGAGTCTGAAAAGATCTTAACTATGGACTCTCAACCTTTTTCTAGGTTTAGTCTCCTTATCCTGAAAAAGTACAAAATATAATTTAGGAGAACTCTCCTAGTGAGACGAATCCCCCAAGGCGTACCTTTTTCCTGGATACTCTACTGGCTGGAAAAAGGGTTAAAATCATGCCAAGTAGATGTTCTTCTAGACCAATTTTAACGAGTGTGAAGGAACAAGGTAACTCGAGGATATTTTCATATTTAGGGAGTCTGAAAAAAGATTAACTATGGACTGTCGGGGGGGTTCCTTAATCGTAAGTAATCTCCAAGGCCCGAAAAAGGGATAAACCAAAACCAAGGAGAATGTTCCTTTTTTGAAAATTTAGTCCCTTGGACCTAAAAACGCGTTAAAATTACGCTTGAGAATACTCTTCTAGAGAATCGAAGTTCCTAGAGCATACCTTTATTCATACAATTATACATCTTGACAGAAAAAAGGGTAAACTACCGTCGGACAGATGTGCCTTAAAATTTGAGTTTGGCTACCATGAAGGGAAACCAAATTGCTCGCCAATATTTTCATTTTTAGAGAGTCTGAAAAGGGCTTAAAGAAGACTCCAAGGGGGCTACTTTTCTCAAGCAATACAGACGAGATCGAAAATAATAAATACAATCTTGTTGAATGTTTCTTTTGAAATTTAAAGCGAGCTTGAAAGAAAATGAACCGTGATCATTAGGGAGTACTGTGGGTAAGGAAAAGAATGATGATTAGCAAGAAGAATGAGGCTTCAATATGTAATCATGGTGGGACTAACAAGGACTCCCAAGCTTATATTCAAAACTCACAACATGGATGCCAAAACACAACAAAGGATCTACCTAGGGAACCCATGTAGAAGTAGGCTCTACCACCTAATTACGACACTTCTAAAGAAGTAGAGAAGGTTTCATGTCACACTTTGGTAGGATCGATCCTAAGGCCAAATGAACCAAGAAACAGATAATGAAAAAATGCAAGTAGGGAAAAATCTAACCTATATGCCAGTTTCAAGGTCAATACATGTTAGAACAGATCGATACGATGAAAAACATCTAAAGAAAAATGTCTCCAAGATCCTTCATATAAGGCCGATAAAACTCATCCATAAGTTCATATATCCAATATAGATAGAAATTTAAAAAAAGAGAGGTGCTACTAAATGAAAAAGTTGAAAACAATAAACCTAGACTATACAATATGTACAAGGTACTACACAGAGTTACGACTCATGCTTGGTAGTAGTTCACGTAGACCCTGATTCTATGCTCTGATCAATAGACTTTTTGATAGTCAAACTGGAAATTCTCCCAAAAAGGAATAAAACACAAATGGTGTAAGTCTTCCCACGGTATAGAAACCGTAGTCATGGCTTAAAGGATAGTCTCATCCAAAGGAAATTCAAAATCCAAGAAATCACACGATCGAGGAGGGTCAACATTCCCAAAGGGACAAGTAAATTGACCATATTCCATATGAAGATGGAGGTTCTGGTTAGGGTTGGCAAAGTCTATCAGCGAAAAATCACAAGCACAAGGGCTTGAAGATCTACAAACAACTAGATCAGACTCAAAAAACTCAAGACCATTTGTACCAAGAGGGGGAAGCAAAGGATCCCATGCCCCATTGGATAACAAGACTAATAAATTGTTGAGACCATGTTTTGAGAAGGAACACATTATTTCATAGGTTCCTGCTCAGAAGCAATTGAACATCGAGGATAAGACACCATGTAATTAACCTGTGGCAGGGTAGAGTCTACACGAACACTAGGAACATATAAAGGGGCAGCCTGAACTAATTTCTAATTAGGATGGTGATTATCATATGACAGTTGGTCAATAGTGACAACATTTCCATTGTAAGTTAAATTCATCACCCGAAATAGCGTAGACAGCACAATGTTCATAGCATATACATAATCACATCCGTGAAGCATATTGAAATCTAACAAGCCTTGCACAACTATAATATCAACAAGGACAATCTTCCCACCTAAAGAGATAGGTAACTGAGGAAGAACCCCTAAATTTTCACTAGGACATCTATCAAAAGCCAACAACTCATGCGAAGCAGACACAAGCTCAGGAGAAACCAAAGCTTTCCAAGTCAAGGAGGATAAAATACTTGCAGAGGCTCCGTCATCTACAATACATTGAAAAACAATTTTTTTATTAACTTCAACCCTTATTTGAAAGGGTGCAGAAGAAGGAAGATGAGGGTCAACAAGGTCATTCCAATCAAAGGAAACCATCCTAGGACTTGTAGGGGGTGTGTTCAAAGTGAGCGGAATGTCCCGTTGTTCTGAAAGTACTGAACTTGAAATGCTAAAAACATAGTCGGTAGACATATCACCCCCATCATAAGAGTGGGATCAGTCAAATATTGCATCGATGTGACCACTTTTTTAGACTTGAAACTCTCCAAGGGAAGAGTGGGATCAATCAAATATTGCATCGACGTGACCACTTTGGTAGCTTTCCAAGAGAAGAGTGGGATCACCCAAAGATTTCATCGGCGTGACCACTTCCTCAACCACTGGCTGAATAGGCTGTGAGACAACATGGTCTAAAGGTGCATTGCCCCCCAAAAGAGGAGTGGGATCAGCTGAAGATTGCATCAACGTGGCCACTTTGGTAGAATCAACACTCTCCAAGAGAAGAGTGGGATCAACAGAATATTGTTGTAGATTTTAACCTTGTACAATATTTATTGCAAACATTTTTTTAGTAAAAGAACAGAAAATATACAAAGGAAAATACAAACATTACACATATATTTTTCCCCTAGAAACCCAAACCGGGAAAACCAACATGTTCTATATTCATTCATCGTGATACATTGTTTACAATACAATATACATATAGGAGCCAATGACATCCAAAACCCTAACCCAATGACCTAGATTAGTCAACAACCCTAATTCCTTAACTGGAAATAGAAAACCATCAGCAAAAAACCATGTGCCGAAAAAATTCCCAAAAATGGACATGAACATCTAGGAAACACGAAAAACGAGGAAAAAATGCGACATGTTTCTCGAGGAAAACAAATTTCCTTGTTGTTTTCTTTGGATACAGGGGGTTATAGGTTTACATAGTCAACAATCTAGGGCATCAATGCCCGTGTATATTCTACACCAAGAGAACTTCTCATTGCTCACAGATTTTGTTAATGAATCTGAAACATTCTTCAAAGTGTCCACCTTCATCAACAACACTTTCTTTTCTTCAACCATGTCTCTCACAAAGTGATATTGAATATCAATATGCTTTGTCTTTGAATGATAAGCCAGGTTCTTCGCCAGAAAAATTGCACTATGATTGTTGCAATCTATCCTTACAACTTGTTGTGGAAACCCAATACCTGAACACAATCTTTGTAACCATACTGCTTCCTTACTTGCATGAGTGGCTTCCATGTATTCAACTTCTGTATTTGAAAGTGCCACTACAACCTATCTTTTGCTCATCCAACTTATTGCTCCTCCAAATAGGTTAAACACATACCCACTTGTATATATTCTATGATCTATATCTCCATCCCAGTCTGCCTCCATAAAGCCATGTATATCCAATGCTCTGTCCAATCACAATCTTCCTTGGTAGCACAAACCATAGCTAGCAGTGCCACACAAATACCTGAAAACCCTTTTTATTGTTGTCTAATGCTCCTTCCCTAGTTTTGACATATACCTACTCAAAACTCCCACTGCATGTGCAATGTCTGGTCTAGTATAGACCATTGCATACATCAAACTTCCAACTACACTCGCATATGGAACATGAGACATGTCCTCCTCTGCTTGCTCCTCCGCCTCCTCCTCCTGTGTCTTGGGATACTCATCCCATATAACTTTACACCAACAGGAATATGGACCTTTACCGATTTACATTCATACATATTAAATCTCTGCAATATAATTGTCTCAACATATTTTCTTTGATTTAACCATATTTTCCTCTATTTCTGATCTCTTTTAATTTCCATGACCAAAATGAAATTTGAATCACCGATATCTTTCATGTCAAGTTTAGAGGAAAACTGAGTTTTCACATCCTAGATAATCTCCCTATTGTTTCCTATCAGCAACATGTCATCCACATACAAGACAAAATAAATCAAATGATCACAAATTAATTTAAAATACACATAGTGATCCTCTTTGCTTCTTGTGAAGCCAAGTCCCAACATATAAATATCAAATTTTTGATACAATGTCCTTGGAGATTGTTTTAAACCATACAGGGAATTTTTCAACTTGCATACCAACTCCTTCTTTCCCTTCAAAACATCCTTCTGGTTGCTTCATATAGATTTCTTCTTCCATATCCCCATGTAGGAATGTTGTCTTCACATCCATCTATTCTACTTCAAAATAAAATGCAGCAACAATAGATAACATAAATCTTATAGAGTTTAACTTGGCAACAAGGGAAAAAATCTCACCAAAATCAATTCCCTCAACCTGGGAATAAACCTTTGCTACTAACCGAGCTTTGTATTTCTCAACTTTTCCTTCTTGTTAAGCCCTAATATTGGCTAATTACCCCTTAATTGGGGCATATTTTATTCGTAATGCTATTTTATTTATGTTGGCTTTAGGCCATTAGTTGTAATTATACCTCCTAGTCTCCTATATATACCAAGGAGACATTTTGATTTTGAATAATCTTGTACTTGAACATTTAAGTGGGGAAAAATGAGGTTGCCCCCTCGAAGAGGCTTATTATCTAAAATTGTCTCCTTTTCAAGGCGTTGAGTACATTTTCTGAGGTTTTTCTATGCTATATTGATATTTGGTTCTTAACATATGGTATCAGAGCTCAAGGTCTTGGGTTTTCGCTACTACATCTGAGATACCTTGGCATTTTCACTATAACTTTTTTTATACACTGTTTCAAAAGGAATGGCTTGGAAAATATTTAGTATATGGATCAAGGTACGTTGGGTTCAAAATTCATCTCCTGAGGCATTATACTTTCGGAGATACGGCCTGTACAAGATAGGGTTATGGAATCATCCTGAACTGAGTCATTGTGGAATTGTCGCTATAAAAAATTTTCTGTAATGTTTCAGACCCTAACATCTGAAGGATATTTATATAAATTAGTAAGGTATCTATGGTAAAATGTTCAGCTTCTAGTTCATCTTAAATTTTTATATACACCCTGTGTAAGATAGGGTATCTGACTAGTCCTATTGACTAATCTCAAGAAGGTGTTCTAGGTAAAACAATCATAAATTCTTCCTAGAGTATCCAAATTGTGTGGGACTAGTTTCATTGGATCGTGGACAGTGTTTATTATTTTTGGTGTGAGTTTCAGAATTTTATATCAATTATTTTGTGCAGGGAACGCTATACAAGTGAGATCTCTTGGAAAGGGAAAAAATCGGCAAGTTGTGGTGAAGTTACCGTAAATTCCACTTGGAACATCCAATTTTGATCAGACCTGTGGCATTAAAGAGAAGAAATATAAGAAAACTACATAAAATAAAGTTTCATACCCAGAAGGGTTGAAACTTGGGAGATACAATAGAATAAATATTATCTAGCAGAACCACCTCAAAATCAAGGTTCAAAAGTGATACTTGGCCAACATGCCACCAAAAATAGGAACTTCTACACCGAATAAGCCTCCAGAAAATCCTACTTGGACTCTTGATGAAGGTGAAGAAATGCACATGGACATAAATGAACTACAAAAGAAAATGGATTCAATGGAAGCTATGTTGGATACTAAGATGGATAGTTTAATAGGGGAGATCATGGAAGTATTGAAAAAATTTGTAACAGAGAAGATACCTGAAAGTGAAAATGCATCCCATGAAATTCATGATGAGGACACAAGGAAGGTGAATCAAGAATGGAGAAACTCCAACTTTGGTTTGAAGACCAACCACCTTCCTAAGATTGATATGAGGAAGTTTGATGGCAAGTACCCAATCACATGGATACTTCAGATGGAGCAATTCTTTGATCTCCATAATGTGCCACATACACAAAAGGTACGAATTGCTTCTTTATATTTAGAACCTAATAAATTTGTATGGTATCGATGGCTTTGTTCCCGCAAATCACTCGTCACTTGGACAATTTTCATGGAATAAATGATAGCACATTATGAGGATACAAGGAGCAATACCTTATTTAGCCAATTGATAAATCTCTAGCAAAAGGGTTCAGTTACCGAGCACATTGAGAACTTCCAAAGATTGAATATAAAGGTAACTGATATTCCAGATGAGCACTTGATTGATGTATTCATAGGAACTTTAAAGGATGACATTCAACATGAGGTTCGCCTTTGGGAACCCAAATCATTGGAGAATGCATTTAAGGTGGCAAGAAATGTTGAAAGTAAAAATATGGCTATGGATACTAGAAGGACCAATCCTAACATCTATAGAGAGAACAATGCTCCTTCTTCTAAAACAACTCAACCTACAAGGTTGATACCTCAACAATTGGAGGAAAGAAAAGAAAAAGGTTTATTCTTTAATTGTGACAGCCAGTACAGTAAGGGACATAAGTGTGGTGAGAAGAAATTATTCTACATAGATTGTGAAGAGAAAGAAGAACAAGAACAAGAACCATATCAAGATGAAAACGTAGAAGCAATTTCGTCTGAAGAGTTGACTCCCATGATATCGTGTAATGAACTGGATGGAATTAGCACTCCTCAAACCCTCAAGATCGAAGGATATATCAAAAAGGAAAAGGTAATAGTACTAATTGATTATGGCAGTACTCATAATTTCATTCACTATAAATTAGCCAAAGATCTCAATTGCTTTGTATATCCAGCACCAGAGTTTCAAGTAATGATTGCAGATGGAGGAACTATCAATTGCTCAGGAAAATGCAATAAGAT
>ML777551.1:2140498-2154261 GCA_009831015.1 Picea engelmannii
AGGCAGAACAAGATGCTGTGGAGCAAAAGGGGTTAACAGAAAACAAAAACAAACTATAATCTAACTACGAACTGAAAACAAATAACATTACAAAAATAAACAAAAACATCAAACATAAGACAAGGGAGTCGTCAATGGTTCCACGCTTGATCTATTAGCGAAACCAAAGCACACACTGAAGACATAGATAGGGGTTCCCTCTCCCTCCAGCGGAAGGTCCTTCGGGGCCCTCAAAAAAATGCTTTCCTTACAAAATGAACAGAACAGAAATGAGTGGTGAGAGAACTCTGGATTACACAGCTGATGGACTGGTTGTCAAAGGCTAGGCTCTGAATCATCTGGACAGCGTAACTCTGCTTTGAATTCCCTGCTAAAACAATGAGTCTCCACGGCTATTTATAGCATTTTCCAGGCGGTCACGTAACCAACTTCCGGTGTAAACACAAACCTGTTTAGGGTTCACTTAAGCCATTAATTCTCCGAATTTGCAGAGCCGACCCTGATCTGAAGGTCAAATCATCTTGGGGGCCGGTCCATTAGTGGTCGGGAGGCCGACTTAAGCAATTAATGCGCCGTATTAGCAGATGCGCAGCTTTTTATGTTGACAGGCGCGCGTCGGGGCGTGCATGTGCCAAAAACACGTTTTTGTCCCGCGCATATGCGCGCGCACCAAGCTGCTGTAAAGTGCCCTTCAATTTTTGGTTACTTTGTATGGTTTTTGACCCTTCTGGAATGATCTGAACTTAATTCAGTGCCATGAATGACTTCATTGCTGTTTTGATGATGTGGATTTCTTGTCGCCATGTGCAGACGAAATTTCAGTGATAACAATGATCTATATGGATGGCCAGATTTCTGGCATTGACTTGTTGATATCTACCCAAATATTTTCCTTATCTTGGGCTAAGGTTTTTGCCATGACAGTTTCTTTCTCTAATTCTTGTAACTAGTGACTAAGCCTTTGATACTTATGCATCACTTCCTAGTGATTGGCCTAGAACATTGACTTCAACTCTTGCAAGTTTTTTACCTCTTCCTGTAGTTTTTTGATCTCTTCCCCTTGGATGGACATGTCCTCCATGGATTTTACAAGATTGTCAGATGCATTTGAAACTTGTATTGGGATTGATGATGGAATTTTTGTTGAGGTGGATGCTTCTGTTGTTCTAATTCCTATCAGAGGGACTTCCTACAGTGGGATCATGGCCATCTGCACATTTTGTTTCTTTTCCTTTATCAATTTATCCATTTATGCTTCCATTTATCTTATTTGTGCATTTTGTTCCATGATTAGCTTCAACATTTCTTCTTTGTGGCCTTCAATCTCAGCCACTGCTTTGGCTTGTGAATCTTTTGTAGCTGGAAGCTTCAACTACTTTCTCAAAGATGTTATATCAACATTCTTCTTTTTTAATAGTTCCTTTGTTGCCTTGACATTTGTTGGGTCATACCCAATCTTCAACACCGATTCTTCTAATGATTTGATTTTTTTGTCCTTGGCCAAAGAAGAGATCTTCTCCAACTTTAATTGGGACTAAATATTGTTCAGGGATACCTTCAACTTTGAACCAGTCATTGAGGTATTTGTCAAGGTAGAGAATATCATCTCTCATTTCTACCTATGCATATCCATCAGGTCCATTGGATGGACATCCTTTACATCAAACTCAAAGGAATTCTTCTTATAGTTTGAAGTTGTGTTAGGATGGGGAACTTGTGCTTGTAAGAATTCCATTTGCATTCTTACTCTTTCTATGTCAAAGGATGAAAACAGTCTGTGTTGAGTAGTGGAGGTCTGCTTCCATAATTGATCATAGGTGTTGTTGTTGAGGAGTTCATTTATTTGCTTGATCTGTTTATACTTGTCAAAAATATTTGACTTTGTTTTCCCATGATTTGATTTAGCTGTCAGAGTAGTGTCTGGGTGTCTTTGAGATGCTGGTGATGATGTAGACACTATAAAATGACACTCTGAATAGGTTGAATAATGTGGTCCCTCCAAGACTATGGTGGATTGCATTTCTCCTTCCTTGAGAAAATCTGGTGCATGACTAGTCTTGGTTCTCTTTCTGTAAACTTGGAAGTCCCCGGCTGATACTTTTTTGACTGAAGGAGAAACCTTCTTTCTTGATCTATTCTCTACTTTATTTTGGGGTGTGTTTGTATGTGAAGAAGTTACAGGGGAAGGTTGTTCTTCTGTTTCTAGTGATGTGTTCTCCTGCCACTCCGTCTGGTTCATATATTTCTCCACCTCTAGCTTTTGTGTGTGAGAATAAGGATTACTTCTCTATTTGAATCCGAGTTCAGAGATGACACCAAATGGGCCATATGCCCAAGTGGAACTCAGAGTAAACCTCATCTGTTTCAAGAGGTTATCTGCTTCTTCTCCTGCTAATCTGGATTTGCAGATGAAAGGGCCAATCCGAGTCTTGATCTTGAGTTGAGACTTCTTCTTTGCTGCAACAAAGTGAATGTCATATGAATTCACCATCTTCCTTATGTATTCTAGTGCAAAAAAACTCACTGGGAGGTATTTGGGAAATCTATAAGGAGGCAACTCACACCCATATACTCGTATCTCTGTTTTGTTTTGGTATAGTTACCAATCCCCTGTCTTAGCTAGATTAGAAAGGTGCAGGATTCTCTCAATTTATTCATTGATCCTTGGCTTTGTGCTACTGTTCAACATGAAAACAACTAGGTGAATGAACTGATCTATGTAGTATTTGAAGCTGTACTCTGTTGGATTTTTCCTCATCAATGAAGTCCATGAGGTCACTGACTATGGTATTCCTTCTTGGTTTAATTTCTGAAGTGCATAGGGAGACCTGTTTGATTGAAAAAACAAGAACATGTAAACCAGAACTGAGGAATATCTGAACATTCCTTCAATTGGAAACCTGATTAGTTGATCATGAATGTTATCAGCTAGAAATTCACTGAAATTGAATTTGAGTGAAAATATTTCTTCTGTGGAAAATATGGATAAAAAACCTAGAATAGGTTCATCTATCCATTCATTTGAGTAATAACCTAACAAGTAAGAAAGAATGGAAATGATCTGGTTGGATTTGACAATGAATATGGAGAATGAGTAAGGTGGATTTTTCTTGGGTAATTGAGCATCTTCAGGGAGAAAAATCTCAAAAATTTGGGCTCTTTGGGGGAAAGTGAGTTTCTAGTACAGGTCATTTAGGGCTTCAATGGAAAATGAGATGACTGCATCGTTTATAGGGATTCGCAACTTCTGATCAATGGCTTCAAAGGTGACTGTGAAAAGGGTTTCTCCATAGGCGGAAACAATGGCCCATTGGTTGGGCAAATAGCAAGCTTAGCACCTGAGAGTGAATTCGGGGAAATGGTGGGTTTGAGGGAACATATACAGAGGTAAATTGGACTCCCATAGTCCAATTTCATCACTCTGGTTCAAAAATATGTCTTTTAACCATGAGTGCAATTCGAAGAAGTCAAATTTACACCTCATCTCTGTGATTTTATAGTCTTTATCCGCTAGAGGTATGTGGTCTAGGTCGACATAAAGGGGAAGGATCAGGTTCTCAGAAGTATCAACAGATTTGGCCTTGCAGGCCATGATTGACAGAGCTTGAGATAAATTAATGGAGGAACTATAATTACCTGGGGAAAAACACTTGTTGACAGTGAGAGGTTGTGGAAGTTAGCTTGACAACTTGTTCGGCACGGTATCCACAGTGTCTGTATCAGAAAATGGCATTATAGGGTGATGAAACATGGTTTAAAGGTGTACAGTAGGTGTCCATTATGGCACGGGGTGGTGACAGGGCGATTAACAATCACGTGGAGTGTTTTAATTGGGTAATGGGTATGTAGGATGGGATAGATGGTGGGTGGAAATAGGGTTATGGTGGCAGAGTGAGGTGAGTGGCATTGGGTGGTGGTTTGGGTAGATTTAAGAGGGGGGGGGTAGGTGGTAAGAGGAAATAGGAGGGGGGGTCCGAAATGCTGTGGATGTGCCACGTTAGGTGGGATCGACACGGGGGAAACCAATTTTTGGACCCCCCCACCATTAAAGACATAAAGGTCGGGGGGTACAAAATGTGTTGATGACCGTTGATCTATGCGACGATGGATGTTGCCGATGACAACCTGTGCAGGAATTAGTCACTACAAGAGAAAATGTCTTTTCCGCTAGCAAACTTAGGATAAAAAATATGTGTTAGGTAGCGCTAAGATTACTTTTTCCACTTTACACCATAGATTTATTTTCCTAAGCTACAATAATCAAATTTAATCAAACAAGGGGTATTTTGACATCCCCTTTCAATTTTTCTTGAAACCAAAATCACTAACCTATCTACTAACCTAAGCATCTAACATATTAATCCAGCTTAGACTTTTGGATTAATTAGTAGTCTAACCTAACTAATTTGGCCAAGATTAAACAGTTTGATCAAACTTATTCCCTAGCCTATCAACAAAAATTTAAAGAGTTTGATCATGATTATACAATATGATTCAAACTAAATTTATTTTTGATGGGGTTTTATATTTTTCTCTCTTATTTTTTTTCTTTTTCTTTCTTTCTTTTATACCCTCTTTTCATTTTTTCTATTTTTATCCTTTTCTTTTTCTTTTTGTAAATCATTTGCAGAATTAAATATTATTTACAAAGTAAAAAGACTAGAGGAAGAAATTTTATTCACCAGGTGATACTATGAAATATAGGGTTATAACAAGGGAAATTTAGAATGGTACCCAACCAAACTGGTAGTCCCACATTCAACCCATGAATGTACAAAGTGGCCATCAAAGGGACACCAAAATTTCCAAAGAAAGGAAAAACACAAGAATCCCCTTGCGAAGGGGTTCCTAGGTTGGTATCATAAATAACATTTTCCATGAAGATATTATGCATAGTTTATTCCCTTGCGGGATCATTCAAGTCCGTAAAAGTCTCACACACTGACTCTAGCTAACCAGTGGTATAAAAAACAACGCCTATAAAGAGGCGGCTCCACGTTTCTAAGAGGAAGACTTAAAAGTCCTCACGACTGGAAGATTGGGCGGTCTACCACCTTAGGTTAGAGACCCAAAGAGATGACTGACTAACTCACTATGGAAAACTAGGGAGCACAGAGCACACCACTAAGAAGAAAATCCTTAAAAGATACAAAACAAATAAACTACCCTTATGAATTCTTCCGACCCAAGGAGATGAAGTCCTGATCATCCAAAGCATTCACAAACGAAAACAAATGGCCAGGAGAAACAATACCTAGACCTCCGACCGATGGTCCCTTTGGGTGTCTCCCAGAGAGTACATAGTCTGCCTCAGGTACCGCGATACACCCCTCAAAGTCACATATGTCTCAACCTATATAATGGAAACTAGGACAACAACTTGTAATCAACAACCAGGGGGGTATAGTAAAAAACTGGGTAGGTGTATGTGTAGGGTGACTAAGCCCGAAGATCCTCTTGAGGCTTGAAACACAATAGGGCCAGACTCACTCTTACAGTACCTTGGACGGATTCAAACTTCTCAGAGGTTTGACACAAGTCAGGCCAGTAACACTACATGATTCACCCCCAATACACACTCTCCCAATCATTTTGTCGGGATCGGGAGTAGATATCTCTGTCACCGTCCTCCGCGAGGCCTCGTGTTTGACTCCTGTGTTAGAGGAGCTTCCCAGATTGAGTAATTACAAGGTGTATTTTTCACACTCTAAAACAAACACCTTAGTTAAGTTTTGGTTGGCTTTGGAGAGTTTACCTCTCCACACTTAATCCAAGACCCTAGCCTAAGATATTGGTGAACCCTAGAAAAAATGTTACTAATATATTTTATATTAGCATGTTCATTTTAGGGGATTTTCTTACTCAAGGAATGGAAGTGCAACTGATGTTGTTTGAGAATCTTGCAAAAAATGAAACTTATAAGAACACTAGAAAATAAAAATATAGACTAATCCTTCAAACATAAAGATGCAATATTTTCTCCTTTCCATGCAAAATGCACAATGCAACTTTCGAGTGAAACAAAAGAGAAAATGAAAGGATTTTCTTTCTTATTTTTCTTTTGAAATTATTTCAAGATGAGAAGAAAACACAACCCTATGCTAATTTATTTTAATTTTTCAAATAACAATGCAGATACAATGCAAAGAAAGAAAGAGACCTAAAAAACTAGTTTTTTTTTTTTAGATTTTCTTCCAATAAAAAAATAACTAACAAAAGATGCTAAAAGAAACTGTAGAATACACGATTCATGCCCCCCCGACCATGAGGGTGGATTTTTTTTAAAATACAACTCATTTTTCTTAAAAATTCAAGATAAAAATAAGCCAAAAAATCTAGGAAACATAGAGAGACAAGATAATTTCTTTTTTTTATTTCATAAACAATCTGAGTCTGCAAACTATATCAACCCCAAATAACAAAGGCTTCTAGAACTCATGAAGACCTGGGAACCACAAGTTTCCTGTAGGAAAGGATTTTTTTTTGAAAAAATTCTCGAAAACAACAGAGACGTGTGTTGTGCATGGCCATATTGCATATGTGCGCGGGCTTTTTATAATGCAGATCGCATATGTGCGCATGCTGTATAGAAAACAAGGTGCGTACACCTCTGTAAATTTTCAAAAAAAGAAAAATATTGGAAATACAACTTGGGCAAGGGAAACTGGTAGGCACCTGGAAGGTGACCAAAGACTCAACTTGACTCAAAATACTCAGAAAACTAAAAAAGAAACTGAAAATCAAATCTAACCAAGATCTCCCACTAAAACCCTAGAGAGAATCCCCAGTGGAGTCGCCAATTCTGCTAGTGGGGAAAATCCCCCTATTACTATATTGGGTTAGAGTATAGGCAGAGCATTGATCTCCCTTAAAACACAATCCTATTTCTAAACTACCCCAAACACTCTAAAAGGATGAAGAGAGAGAGATAGGAAAGTAGGTCAGAAGTAGTACCTTTGGTCCTAACGTTCAATTTAGACCTCCTCCACCTTTGTAGCTTTCCAGGATCTTGGTCTCCTCCCAAAGTTGATCTGCAAGAACACTTAGGCAAACAATGCTACAAATATTCTATTTCTACTCATAAAGATTAGGGTTAGATATAAACCATTATGCATAAATCACATGAAAAGCATAAACACATAATATTTGGGACAAGAAAATGATTCTTTTATTCAATATGAAGATTAAAAGCTACAACCTTCAGTGGTTGATGCTCTGTGAACTAGGTCTGAGCTCCTCTTAATGTTTCTCCAAATGCATCATCCCAAAGCATTCTCTCAGAATCAACTGATCACTTTAGGGAAAGGGAAGAGATTGTATAGGAGAAAGGGCTAGAGAGGGAATATTGAGGCCAAATGTCAAAAATGGCTGCAATATTTGGAATAAAGGATGAAGAGATTTTGGCAGAGTTTCTCTGTTCTAATGCTTGATGTTGGAATGGGACCCCAAGACTTCATTTTATATGACAAAAGGATAGTTATTTGGTTTGGGGACGGGCTACAATGGGTGAATTGGTTGGGGAACCCTCGATAACTCATAAACTTTGCCGAATTCCTTGCAACTTTTTATTTTTTGCAACTTTTGGAGGTAAACTCGGGTTGTTTAGTATGTAGCTAGAGTATGTATGTGGGAAGTAGTGCAGCAAGGCACATACATGCTCCAAAAAATGGTTTTTAAAAGAGAGATCCTTGGGAGTAGTTTGGGAAATTGTGCAAGCAGAAAGGCCAATGCCATGTGTGCATAGGTAGGGAATTTTAGAGCTATAACACTCTTCTACCATGGTGGTCAACACGGTAGGTTAACTGTGGGAGGCATAACTTTTTCATACGAACTCCGATTGATGCATGGTCTGCACTGTTGGAAAGTTCTCAAAGTGTAGAACACTATCAAGGGGGTGTGCAAAACTTTTGGATACAAAAACCCAAAAACATGTCATTTAATGCCTCAAAATGACTCTAGAAGGTTT
This sequence comes from Picea engelmannii, assembly GCA_009831015.1. Lineage (NCBI taxonomy): Eukaryota > Viridiplantae > Streptophyta > Pinopsida > Pinales > Pinaceae > Picea > Picea engelmannii. The sequence goes on from ML777551.1 coordinate 2,148,465, forward strand.
CAGACCTCGTTTTTCCAAACTGTGACCTCCACTAAAATGACCCTGCAAGCTAGTTCCTCTCATTTTTCCACTCTAAAAGCATTGAGATATATGACAAATAATATAATGACTGAATCAATATCATTAAGACACTAAAATATCATGACTTCTAACATAACCCATGTCTAGGTAGCTAAACAAATTGTGTTCTTGAATTTTTTTTTGCATTTTTGGACTGAATTCAATTCTACTTCAATTTGGGGATCATGGTAGCACTTTTCAAATCATTTTTGAAATGATGCAAGAACATGCAACAATCAAGAACCATATCTATGTTCATAAAATAAATATTTCTCATGAACATTAATAGTAAACAAGCACATTATAAACACATCACACAGATAACACCACATCAACTTGTTGAAAATGTCATATATTCCACCCAACCTTAGGTTTGTTTCACATTATCTCTTTAAAACAAGTCATTCTTGAGCTAAGGCTATGAATACACAAGGATGGGTGACTAGGTTGACTCTAAGTTTCACACATATCAATCAACTATCAAGATCTCACATTTTTCTAAACCACACAACAATTCTCAACTTACCAACACTCTTTCCTCCTCAGACTGTACAATCCAAAGAAATGTACCTCGTTCTCTACAATGTTGTCCCTAAGACCGTTCCACTTCTTTCTAGGGCTCCAAGGCTATTGATATGGAAATATCAATGTTGGAAGTTCCATAGATTCTCACCTATGGATATTTCTTTCATAACTATCATCAATCCGATACATACGGGGATTAATTTTCTTGGTGGAATAACCAGTAGATACCTAGCAATGGATCTCTACCCCCATCCATTCGTTTCCATTCCAAAAAGAAGAACATGAATGAACAAGCATCAACCCCACAACAACCGAAACCATGGTTTATATAATTGGATGCAATAATGCACCACTTGGCTTTTCCAACTAATTCTAAGATGGGTGAATAAAATATGATAAATTGACTTAGCCCCTTTAATCCCCTTCACTTGTGAAATCATAACCCTAAGTCTTTCCCTATTAGACCCATGTTTTTTATTATTAATATTAATGTTATTACATTGCTAGACTTTTGGCATTTTGATTCAGATTTATGAGAGGAACGAAATGAATAACAAATTGAATACAATAACAGATAGATATGAAGAACAACAATAGATATCCATTGAACAATAAATTCTATTAAATAAATAAAATAGGTTGAAACTGTAAAATTAAAGAACTGAGAACCACTTGCTCGAATGGTGGTAGCTATCTCTAAGAAGAAATGTGGTTTCTATGCACATCCTTATGAGCATAATGATTACAATGAGACTTGAGAGGCCTTTTTCACATTACTCATGAATGTCAAAACCCTAGAAATCCAAAAACCTAACCCTAGGAGATGAAATGTCAAAAGTTATGTGGGCCCAGATGGGTAAGTTGGTACCTCAACTTTCCGGGGTCGTAACTTTTGCATACGAACTCCATTTTAGGCGTGTGATAGCCCATTGGAAAGGTATTTTCGAGACCTACACATTATGTCATCAAACTCTAACTACGTCTATAGTAGGACTGTGGTAAGCCAAAAAAACATTGTTTATGGCTCCAAAAGAGTCCTATAAGTATATAAAGACGTACTGACATTGTTTATGGCTCCAAAAGAGTCCTAGAAGTATATAAAGATGTACTGATATGAAAACTTCCAAAATAAGCCAGTTGGATTATGTGGGCGGCCACCAATCTCCACCTGGAAGTTGTGTAGGGATTTAGACATCCCTCGAAGTGTAGAACCCACAATTACAAAGAATTATGGAAGAACATGTTGAACTAAAACTATCAAGATGAGCTAGTTGTAATAGGTGGGTGGCCACCAATATCCACCTGGATCAGTCCTCCCTCCTTAGGAAACAATGCTCTCTATTGCATTGAGTTCCCCCATCAGGTGAGGAAATATCTGTTGAATTTGTCCTGGGGTGAGCCACTTGCCTTGGTGCAGGAATTTTTCTACCTTGACAACCCGATAAAGCTGGATCCTCTATTGGTGATGCCCGTAACCTGTTTGTCCACTATCTAATCAGTGGATGCATATTCCATGCAGACAAAGTTGAGCTTTGTTAGTGTCAATTATTCTGCGATCTCCAAGGTGTCCAATAATGGTGGAAAATATGGCTAGAGGAGGTCTACATTGAACATTGGGTGTAAGCCAAGGAAGGGGGGAGTGTTGAGCTCAAAATCATTGTCACCCACAATCTTGGTGATACTGTAAGGTCCATAGCAAAGTGGACAGAGCTTCCGATGGGGTCATGTAAGGTGTTCTTTCTACAAATGTAACCAGACCTTGTCTCCCACCTGAAACTTGTGCGGTACCCGGTGTTGATCATGGCACTGCTTGTACTTAGCATTGGATTTCTACAAAATCTCATGGACCTATTGCCGGATGTGTTGAATCCGCTCAATGAATATGGTGGCTTTGTCGTTCTCAGACTGAACATGAGAAGATTTTTTCTATGTGGTTGTAATAGGTAGTGAAACATCAATGAGACCCAAGGGTTGGAATCCTAGCCCCACCTGAAATGGGATATGGTCAGTGGAGCTATGGAGAGCCCTGTTGTAGGTGTGTTGAATGTAGGGAAGACTCGCATCCCATATACGTAGATGTTTAGAGTTATACATAAGCAGGATGTGCAAAATCATCCGATTGATGACCTCTGTTTGGCCATCAGTTTGAGGGTGGAAGGCAGTGGATTTAGTGAGCTTGGTGTCCAACAATGACTAGAGACTCGACCAAAATGTGTTGAGGAAACTGTTGTCCTGATCGAAGATGATGGTCTGTGGTATCCCAAAATGGACCCACACTCATTTGAAGAAGATATTGGCAGTATCTGTTGCTGTGATGTTCTTCTCATAGGCTGTGAGAATGACCATCTTCGAAAATCAATCAACCACCACAAATACACAATCATTTCCTTGCTTGGTGGACGGAAGGAAGACATGTAATCCATCAAGATGGATTCCCAAGGCCTCTCGGGAGTAGGAAAAGGGGTGTATAATCCTTGCTTCTTGATGGTTGACTTGGAAATGGCACATGAAGTGCAAGATTTGATATAGTTGCTACTGTCTTGTCGAAGTTTTGGCCAATAAAAATATTTATGTAAAATGGCCACAATTTTCTCCATGCTTGCAGGAACACAGAGATGGCCTAGATGGCATAACAATCCATCTTGAATGTGAAAATCAGTGACATTCGCGCCTATACCCAAGAGATGATAGGTGGTGGTGAATTTAGGATCTTGCTGATAAAGTTGGGGCTACTCAGGTGCGTCATGCCCACAAGAATGGAGCACAGTGGTGAGTGCAGCCATGGGAGGTCGACTGAGGCAGTCAACGACACAATTTATGCTCCCTGTGTTATACTTGATGTTGAGATGGAACTGCTACAGGTATGTGGACCATTTTTTATGGCGATCGTTCTACAACTTCCCTTGTGTTTGCATGAATTGCAGAGGCTTGTGATCAATGTGGATGATTTTTTCATTTCCTAGAATGTAATCTTTCCATTGACGACAAGCTTGCACAATGAAATACATTTCCTTGTCATAGTTGGGTATTTCTAGATGGTATCAGAGAGTGGCTCACTATGGTATGCTATTGGATGACCGTGCTAAGTGAGAACTGCGCCCACAACATAGTCATATGCATCTGTCTCAATCTCAAACGATTGTTGCAGATCGGGTAAGGGGAGTACTAGAGTTGAGTACAAAGATGCTTCAGATCATCAAATGCTTGTTGTTGTGCCTTTCCTCATGCAAAATTTTCCCTGCCACTTCCCTTGGTCACTTGGATGAGGGCCCATGCAATATGGGAGAATCCCAACACGAACCATCAGTAGAAGTTGACAAGTCCCAAGAATCTTTGAAGCTCGATTAGTGTGGTTGGGGCTGATCAGTCACAGATGACTTGGATCTTAGCTAGATCTACATGTACCCCATGCTCATCAACAATGTATCCCAAGTATTGGACCTTGTTCATGAAAAATGAACATTTTTCAAATGTTGGCATATAGCTTATGTTGTCGCGAAGTGCTCAAAGCCCGTTGAATATGTTGTATGTGCTCCTCCCAAGTTCTGTTGAAGATGAGGATGTCATCTAGATATACCACCACTAAAGAGTTGGTGAAGGGTATCAATACATCATCCATCAACCTCATGAATGTGGTTGGTGCATTTGTTAAGCCAAAGGGCATGACCAACCATTTGAAGAGACCTTCTTTAGATTTGAAATATGTCTTCCATACATTAGTTGGTTCGATAGGACCCGATGCTAGCTAGACTTGGAAGTACTAAAGATGTATTGACATGTAACCTTTCAAAATAAGCCAGTTGGATTAGGTGGGCGGCCACCAATCTCCACCCGAGCTTGAGACAACCTCAGAAGTGTAGAACCCATAATTACAAAAAATTACAGAAGAACATGTTCAACTAAAATTGTCAAAATGGTCAAGATGATCTGAATCACCTTTCAACTTTAAAAACATTCCCACCTTTGATCAAATAAACCAAACTACATTATTACTATTTAAATAAAAAAATGGACTATTACATTATCTATATTTATGTATATATTACAAACAGAAAAGTGCCCAATATTAACAAGCTATTCAATTTTGTTATTTTCTTCCACAGTTATTCTCTCCGTACGGAAGTAAGTTCAAGAAGAAAATCTCACTGTACTTTGAAGTCTGAGCGTGAACGATACAATGGCTAACCTGTATTTGCCAACAATATTCATTCATCCAGACATGACTTTTGGTTGAGATGACAATAGTGTAGCTATCCAACTATATTAGTTGACATTTTTACAACACTACAAATCTTTGCACACCAGCGGGCGTACCTTTGCACCACGGGAAACACTTATTAGTTTAGTTTACTTGCTCTCAATGAATGTCGGCAATAGGATGCTTTTATACCTGCGTTCACGTGATTATTTTTCTTTTCGGGCAGTCCTGCAAGATGACGGGTGTTGTAAATCAACTTTGGATTTATAAATATATTTTTATGTATTTAAAGTTAAAAAAAATATGAAAAGTTAAATTTTTAGAAGTTTGAAAAATTAAAAATAAAGATATATTTATTATGATTTGAGTGTGTAGGTTTTTACATCCAGTCAAAAGTAAAAAAAAGTTTTGTCTAGATATAGATGTAAATGTGTAAAATCTTTCAAAATCTCTTACAGAGTTATATATAAAAAAATCTTTTTCAATTTATTATCATTGTTATTTTCATTAAAATGTTAATTTCTTAATTTTATTTAAAACAAAATTAATCTATTTTTATTTTGTATAAGATATAGATTTTTAAACTTCAAGGTTTTTGTCATTTTGAAATCATTTTACATTTAAAAAAAATCCAGTAATTTAAGCCTAAAACTTAGATTTGGAAAGAAAAACAATATATGACTTCTATTTATATGTTCTCTGTTTAGTCTTGGAAATTTGAGATCGAGTGCTCAAAATGTTATTTTTTTGTTTATGAACGCCTCTCAAATTTCATTTCAATTTTGGATTATTTTAGTTTTATCTGATAGAAATTGTATGTTTGTGGTTTTGTATTTTATATATGAGTGTTCTCTATTAGTGGAAATTTGTGGTTTTGAATTTCATATATGAGTGTTCTCTGTTTAGTCTTGAAAATTTGAGATCCAATGCTCAAAATGTTATTTTTAGTTTATTAACGCCTCTCAAATGTCATTTTAATTTTGGATTATTTAAGTTTTATCTGAATAGAAATTG
>ML777552.1:11764-52405 GCA_009831015.1 Picea engelmannii
CGTACAAAACAAGGAACAAACTCTACATGCATTTGTTCTACAGATTAATGGGTTAGAGATTCAAACATATATTCACTAAACTACGAAGAACTCATATAGTGGGACGGGAAAATAATTTATTTATTATTAACTTTAATGAATCAACTTACAATGTCGAGACCGGCCACCACTCCGTGAACCTAATCCTGGGCTCCTCTTCAAATGTCCAAGTTCTTTGCTTCATATCTCTCTTTGCACAAGGATGGCTAAAGGGTTGGTACAATGGGAATGTATAATTGGATAGAGTTTCTTTACTATTATTCTCCTCTCCCAAATAGGACCCCTAACCCTTGTTTTATAGGCTAGAAGAAGCTAGGTATTTGGACAAACCCTCGGCCATGCATGGCCAAAAGATTCAGTTAACTCACCCAAAGCTGTGTGTTCCATCAGAAACTTTCCTTTTTTCATGCTTTTGTAGGTACACACATGCTATTTTAGGTTAGCTAGCATGTACACGTGTTCAGTAATGGAGTAGGGTGTGTGGGCCCTTATAAAAGAGGTTTTTTAAAGAGTTGTTCAGCAGTGCTTTGGCAAAGAAGGGATCTGGGATGGCCTGATGCCAAGTAAGCATGTATGGTTTAAATTAGGTTTATAACATATTCCCCCTAATGTGTGAGGTCAGAAGAGCATCTGATGGCCAAAATACATTACCAATCTTTACTGATGTGTCGAACAAGTGAGCCTAGGGACCAAGAACTGGGAGGCACCGTCTGCAAAATAACAAATGTCTCACCGAGGTGGGCATACCCATGCTTGGGATAGAATAAAATCATGGCTACCAATCAAATACACTGTATATCCATGTCATATCACTATATAAAGTGTAGCCGTGAACAATACACAACGAAGATACATCTCGAAATCAAAAATATATACATGTAGAGTATCCATCTTCTCAAAAGATGATAAGGCCTAATGGCTGGAGATGAGGTATTTAGAGCTCGAGCAACAACTTCAAAATATTCAAAACTCAGGTAGGAGTGTAATATGAGTGTACGACTTCACTACCTAGAGGTATTCGACGGCTCGTCGGTCATGGACTAGAGAATCTTGATGATCAAACTGAAGGATTCCTTGATTTCGAACAAGGACTTGATTGGACGTTCAGGATGGCCGAGTATGAGGGCAAGAGACAAATTGCAGAGGGGCCAACTCAGGCTTGGTAGAAACTTCCCTTGGACAACAACACGACAAATGATGAGACTTAGGCAGCATGGCATTAATCATAAGTTTACGAAGCAGGAGGCAACACAAACTCTCCATATGTTTGGAAGAATAACCAAACAGAGGAGGACACAACTCTATGTAGCGATAACATCTTCCTAAGGTCGTATTACATCCCATAGTTTGATGAACAAACATACATATGTGCTTTATCCAAGGGAGACTCATTATGCTGCCAATAAAGAAAATACTTTTCCCTTCGTCTTTTTGGGGTATATTTGATTTTTTTGTCTTTTTCAATAATTTTGGAAAAAGAATAAAAGAATGTTATGTTACAATGGAGGAACGAGTGTTACAAACATACAAGTTCAAGGCACAAGGACAAGACTGATGTTCAGAATAATGATACTCGGGAAAAATCCTCCGGGGGCCAAGGGTGTTAAGACACAGAAGAAAAGTGTTACAAGGTTGGCTTATAAGGTATGCAAACACGTTTAACAAAACACACAATGGTAACGTCCTTCAATGTAAGTTTAACGAGCCCAGAGAAGGTAAGAACGGCGGTTTTTCATATTTAGAGAGTCTGAATAACCGTAAAAGGAGACTCCATTAGGGTACCTTTTTCGAAGATAGTCTAGTCGGTTCGAAAAAGGGGTAAACTAGCATCGACAAGATGTCTATTCAAAACCATTTTAACGAGTGTGAGAAAGACAAAATCACTCGACCATTTTTTCATTTTTAAGGAGTATGAAAAAATCTTAACTATGGACTCCATCAGGAATGTTCTTCTGGACCATTTTAATGAGTGTGAAAGTATAAGGTCACTCGATGATATTTTCAATTTTAGGGAGTCTAAAAAGAGCTTAACTATGGACTCTATGGGGGTTCCTTTTTTGTAAATTTAGTCCCCCATGCTTGAAAAAGGGTTAAAATGATACCTGAGAGTACTCTTCTAGAGAACTGAAGTTCCATAGAGCATACCTTTGTTTGTACAGTTGACCGTCTAGACCAAAAAAGGGGTAAACTACCACCGGACAGACGTGACTTCAAATTTCAGTTTAACGAGCGTGAAAGGCCACAAGATCGCTCAACAATCTTTTCATGTTTAGAGGGTCTGAAAAGGGCTTAAAAGAAGACCCATAGAGGTTAATTTTATCAGTTAATCTGGATGAGATCGAAAATCATAAATGCAGTCTCACCGGATGTTGCTTTCGGATCTCAAAGTGAGCTTGAAAAACAACAAAGTTAGCTCATGATCGACACTTTCTGGATCGATGTTGGGTATCACCTCGGGGGAGCAGTATGCTCCGACGAAAACATTGTCTACGCCACCAGGGGATCTGGAGATATTGATCGGTATGGTTTCAATGATGGTTTCCATATTACCCTCAGTATAGACCTCATGTGTAGCTAAGTTATTAATAGGAAAAGAGTTATCTCTAGTCATAGTCAAGGTGAATTCTCTGGCCTCGATTCTGCTTAACTTTGGGAGGAATTATGATCTGTGATGAAGATCATCCCAGGGTTTGTCCGGACTAGTCATTGCTTCAATTACTACTTCGTCAGAGGGAAATATTAAGTCTAATGAATTAGTGTCAATAAGAGAACCTTGAGCCCAAATAGGCTCTAGAGGCGGATCTAACTCTTATGCAAGAGTTGGATCTAGGTTGGATGAAGTTTGTTGGACTAAAGAGTATGCTACTTCAACTATGGACAAGGGCATGGACATGCCCGGGTGCCCTGTCCCTTCCATCGTGTCTGATGGGGAAGGAAGTATCCATGGATCAGTGAAGTAAGTCATGTGAAACGACGAAACTTGGAAAATCTCAACCTTATGGTGGTCGGATATGAACTTGACATCACCTTGAGGGGGCGGGTAATCGAAGGTACCCATCAAAGATGGGCACAAACCAACCCCTACGTTGACTACGCCTGGTTGAGGATTATCAATCATCGGGACCACGAACACCCCTAATGAAGGGTCAGATCTGGAGAAAGATGATTGATCAATGGTCACAATCCGGTCCTCATGTGGAAACAACAAGACTTGGAAAACTGTAGCAACCACTGCTTGCATGGCATAATTACAACTCCTTCCTAACAAAATATTGTAATCGAGAGACGCGTCAACTACCTCTACCTCAATGCACACAGTCTTCCCTCCCAATTGCATGGGAAAAGAGGGAATGATACCATGTGGTCGGAATGAACGACCGTCAAAAGCAGTGAGAAGAGTGGGCGATGGAGACAAAACAAGCTGGCTAATGGACTTCCAACATGCCAATGAGATAATGCATGTCSAGGTGCCYTCATCAACCGCCGTGTGGAAAATATTTTGAGTAAATTTTTTCGTGGGGTGAGCCACTACTATCTGAAATGCTATGTGGTAAGGCAGATGAGGTTTTAAGTCRGTTGTATCTASCATGATGGTACCCAGATTACAAGTCTCRGTATATCCTAGAGAGGTTAACAAAGCTTTCCTCTGGGAAGGGAAKCTTTGGAGGACCTCCAAAGTAGAMATTACACAAGGGGTTTGAGACAAATCTTCCACCAAAGAATAGTTCTGGGTGGCCCTTGCGTTTGGGTTGTGAGAAKCTTTTTCGAACGCGCCTTTTGGGATGTGTGTCATTGTTTCRCCCAAAGTATTCTCAATATGTAAAGGAAGAGATGGGAGTTCAGCTTATWTTCCCTTCTCAGAAGTGCTTGGTTTACTGTAGTCATGCACTCTAGTGGATATGAAAGCATCACYCTTCATCATATATACATTTGCGGATGTGGGATTGTTCRAAGATGGAGAGGGTCCTTGACTTACCCCTTCCGYGCTTGTAGAGGCTTGGGTTAGGTTTTGTCCATGTTGAAATGGATTGGTTAACACAACATGTTGTTGTTGTGTCAGAAAYGTTTGGGCCTCTGCAAGCCAGGGACATAGGTGGGTYGGGTGGTCTTCCACRCACAGGTTGCACGGATACCTCACTTTCTATTTCTCAGTATTGTCCCCGCCAGTATTATCAGTGGGTTTCTTATCCCCCTTACCCTTCTTTCGTTGTTTTTTCTTTCCTTCAGGTTGTTGGGTGGCCTTTGGATTGGTCTATTGAACTATGTGTACCTATGATGTTTTAGTAGGGGGAGCAGCCAAAACAGTAGTTTGGTTGGCCGCAGTGTGTTTTATAGACAATTTTTGCAACTGATTCATCAGTTGCTCAACGATCTTTGTTTGTGTTGAACCAACAATACCATCAACATGTGGTCCAACTCTCTGTCTGGTTTTATCAAGTATTGAGCGTGGCGCATCTGGAAAGATCTCGTATAATAAACCAGATTGAGAATAGATGAGCTCAAGTTGTTGAGCTCTCATGATGGCATCTTCTTCGAAAAACACTCCTGAAGTCGCGACATATTTGGATAACTGTGGGACCAAATACTTAAGGAACCACTCAAGAAGGAATGTTGGTGGGACTGGTACCTTAATTAAACTCTTTCTGCGTCCCCATTCTCAGATGTGATCCGAGATATGGTCCTCTTTTTTCTGTGAGAAATTGGCCAGCAATTCTGTGCCAACGTCGTATCTCACAGGTAATTGGAAATGGTTTAGGAAGGCCATTGCCAATTCGCCGAAGGAAGAGTATCTTGAGCGGTCGAGATCAATGTAAAATTTTGCGGCACTCCCAATGAGAGTATGTTGAAACAATCGCAACTATACGGAGTCATATTTGAATGAGTTAGATGAGCACCAAAGGTGGAAGGTAGTCACATGATCTCCTGGATCTTCCTTAGTCTTGGCTTAAAACTTTGGTATGTATGAAGGCAACTTCGTCGGCATAGGAGGACAACGCGGATCGTGACAGATAGGGTCATTCAACAACCTTGTCAAGTCTGGAAAATGCAAGGTTGTCAGGAAAGGTAGTTTGGGTTGTTGGTGATAACCTGGGAAAAAGGGACCTGGAGTTTGATTGGCACCAAGTTGCCAGGAAAAGTTTTGCTACTGGCTTGGGTTCTGGTAAAAGCCATGGTTGTGACCAGCGCACAGATTTTTCGTGTGAGGAGACATCATCGATTGATTACCAAAATAGGATGTAGATGAATGGGCGTGCATTATATTCGAAGGACTTTGGGAAGGGTTGCCCCATGCCGGTTCCGTAGGGATGGGCATAGTACCTTGTCCGGGGTTCCATTGACTTTGGAAAGAATTGCCCCAGATCGACATTCCTGATGAAGGAACGGATCCTTGCCAGGAATTCCAAGGCCCTGATGTGGAAGAAGTTCCTGGGTTTTCCCCCTGTGCAGGAATAGTACCCTACATAGGAATAGGTTGTCTGAAACTGAGGTTGCCCCCAGTCGGGAAAGTAGCTGATGAGAAGGCGTTGTTACCAAATGCACCGAACAAATAAAATGGTGTCGAACCTACTGGAATATTATGCGAAGGTGGTCCTTGACTCCCTGCTCCAAGTAAACTATGGTGTGCAGGTGGCCCAACGGATGGCTAGTGCGTGCCGTCGCGCAAAGGGGACGAAGGAGGTATATGACCTCCCTTGTAAGGGAAAGAATTAAAAGGAGTAGGAGTGCCCCCTATGTGACCTTGCAGAGGAGCGTTAGAGCTCCCTGCCCCCAGGCCTGAAGTCTGTGAAGTGGAGTATGAAAGTACAAGACTTGTACCTGAACTAGGCATCCCGTATGAGAACGGAGGGCCTATCACACTTAGAGGGAAATGGGTTGTGGCCATTGCCATAGATGGGATCAGACCACTGTGTGAGGTATAGGCAGCCGAGACCATGGTGGCTTGGACCGGTGACATTGGGTTAGGAGGTGGAAACTCTCCTGTGGTGACAACCATAGTGAGAATTGAAGAATTCCCAAGAGGAGTAACAACATTTGTTTCCATTGTTGCATGCGACACTATCTGGAACTCGTAAGGATGAATCAATACGATGATGGGTGTCAAAATATCAGTGGTTGAGGTTTCAGGTGGACCAAGAGATTTCTCTCCAAAGTCTAAAACAGTCGATTCCTCTGGATGTGGGTCGGGCACAATTTCTTGTGACCCGGTCACTTCAAAAGACCCTTGTTGGTCTAGCTTTCACCTTAGTGGTGGCAGGGGTGGCTCTAGTGTAACTGGTGATAGGCCAAGAAGCCTTCATGACCAACGGAGCTCATGATCCTCCACTGTGTGAGAATATCAAAGACACTCTAGGGAAGTCTAACCGTTCAAAAAAAAATACACACTAAAAAGTCCCTACAAGATAAGACAAGCAAACACTAAACTAATTGGAAGAACAGTTACAACAACCAACACTAGAGAAACTTACCGGTGCAAGTGAAACTCGAACATGGAAGCACCCTCTGGGTATACTCTGCAAATCATGGCCCGATGTCTGTCCTAGGTACTGTGGTATACCCCCGAAGTCACTTGTGTATGTCCCTAAAAAGATAAGCAACTAGGTTGCCAACGCGCGAACAATCACCAGGTGGGTACAGTCGAAAGTTGGGTAGACAATGAGCAGGGTATCGAGCCCGAAACCTATCAAGGGTATCGAAAGAAAATGTTCCAGAAGACAATTGAGGACTTCAAATGGATTCAAGACCCACGAAGCCCCGTGGAAAATGCAATCGACGAAATCCCAAAACAAGCCCTCTATATGTGTTCTCCACTACGATTGGTCCATCTTTGGAGGGGTTATCTCTGCTACCTTTCCACACGTGACCTCGTGTTTAGCCCCTGTGTTAGAGGGGGGTCCCGGATAAATTTCACGATACTGGACTTTGACACTCCCTAACTCAGACTCCAATGTTTGATTTTAATGGCCTTGAAGAGTTTCCTCTCCAACCTAATCCAAGGCCCTAATCCTGAACTAGTTAGTTAACCCTACAAACATAAAAGTCTAATGAATTTTAGATTTAGCGTTAATTTTATGTCTTGTCTTATGTCAAAGGTTATGAAAGTGAAACTAGTGATGTTTGAAAGACGAAATTAAAAAAAAAAAGAAACAGAAAGATGGAAACACAAACCTTCACTTAACACAAAGTTTCAACAACTTTTCAAATTTTAAAAAAATTTCTAAGATCTTTTGAATAACAAACTCAAAACAGGATTTCACTCTACTACGAGCTACTTATGATCTAAGTAAACTGTCAAGAACTTATGAAAGAAAATACTTTTCCCTGGTTACTAATGCAAAACAACACTTTTCAACCAAACAAAGAAATGAAAGATTTTTTTATTTTATTTGAATGCTCACAAAGCAAAAAGGGAAAATATCAACAAGTCAAAAACCAAGAATTTTTTTTGGCCTAATAATAGATCACAAAGAATCACTTCAAGAAATCACACATTAGCAACTTAAAAAAGGACTCTCACACTTGTCTAAAAACCCTAAAGAAAATTTTGATGAAAACTTTTAAATGAAAAAAGAAAGTTATGGTTGAGATCAGACCTAAGCTACTGACTACTAGGACATAGATTCAAAAAACTGAGAGGTATAACTCTTGTCAAGGGAAAGGATGACTACCTCACCCTAAAAAAAAACTATCCTTCACAAGCACAATACTGACAATTCAACAGCAAGCGTGTGCACGCGAGCTGTGTAGAGACAGAGGGTGTGTACACATGTGCTGGCCTTATACAGGCCGCATGTATCTCTAAAACTCTGAAACAAATAAAAATAGACAATCCAAACCAGGAAGAGACCACTGATACTGAGAACCAGGATCTCTTGAAGGCTTAAACACTTTTTTTAACAGAAAAAAAAGAAAACAATGTAAGGAAAAAATTTGTAGAACAAACCAATCTGAGGTGAACCCTAAGCTATGGACTGCAAACAACAAAGACTAGAAAGAGTTCCATAAAACCCCTGAGAATGAATGATTCTGATATGGAAGAGGATGAATGCCTCAAAACATTTCTGGAATCATACACGCTACTATTACTTCTTCAGCTAGCATTTACACGTGGGCTGTAAGAAAGTATGGCGTGGGTACACGTGTGCAAACCTTATGCAAGCCACGTGTACCTCTGTGGGTCTCGAAAAAAAAATACAGTCAAGCAAAGGAACAGAGATAGCTGGTATGGAAGACCAGAATCTCTGTTAGCTTAGACTTTGTAGAAACTTCAAAAAACAGGAAAGAAAACTAGTCTTTTAAAAATACCCAAAAATATTCCCAGGAACCTTAGAGACTTCCCTAGTATGTTCACCAATTCTTTTGTGGTGGGAAATCCCCCTACGGACTAGCATTTAGGGTTATATTATGCATGGAGATAAGACCGAAAGAATCCTACTTTCTACCATCGTCCCATACCTAATCCCCATTTCTTTTAAGAAAATACATGGTTAAACGAACATACCTTGTTCCAGACGTTCGATGTCGATCCTTCTTCATGCTTGATCACTTGCTAGAAGCTATCCTCCCAAGGCTGACCTGCGTACAAAACAAGAAACAAACTCTACATGCATTTTTTCTATAGATTAATGGGTTAGAGATTCAAACATATATTCACTAAACTATGAAGAACTCATATAGTGGGACGGGAAAAGCATTTCTTTATTATTAACTTTAATGAATCAACTTACAATTTCGAGACCGACCACCGCTCCACGAACCTTATCCTGGGCTCCTCTTCAAATGTCCTCCAACTTCTTTGCTCTATATCTCTCTTTGCACAAGGATGGCTAAAGGGTTGGGACAATGGGAATGTGCAATTGGGTAGAGTTTCTTTACTATTATTCTCCTCGCCCAAATAGGACCCCTAACCCTTATTTTATAGGCTAGAAGAAGCTAGGTATTTGGACGAACCCTCGGCCATGCATGGCCGGAAGATTCAGTTAACTCACCCAAAGTTGTGTGTTCCATCGACAACTTTCCTTTTTTTGTTCTTTTATAGGTACATGCGGGATGTTTTAGGTCAGCTAGCATGTACACACGTGATGTTTTAGGTCAGCTAGCATGTACACGCGTTCAGTAATGGAGTAGGGCACGTGGGCCCTTATAAAAGAGGTTTTTTAAAGAGTTGTTCAACAGTTCTTTGGAAAATAAGGGATTTGAGATGGATTGATGCTAGGTAAGCATGTATGGTGCAAATTAGGGTTATAACACCATCGCTAACCTTTCATGTCTCAGGGTTTCACAAAGGAGGAGCATGAGGGCTCAACACTCCAACTCGCGAAGTCGCGAGTTGCGAGTAGTGCTAGCACTTAGCCCTAGCCAATGGTTATGTTTGTAAGGCGATAACAAGGAGGAGCCATACCTATTTCGCATCTCGAGTATAAGAGTTTGGAGAAAGAGGAGTCGGGGGTCTATGACTCACGAACTTGTGAGTTGTGAAAAGTGCTTGCGCTAAGGCCCGGTTGTGGTCACATGGAGATGTAAGGCTTGTGCCTGGTGTTAAGTTGCACAGGGCGGGTTTTCACGAAGGACCTGTGGATCGGATTCGTGAGGTTCCAATAGGGATCCGAGGGAGACGCTTTGGATCGAGGAGAATTTAGAATGATCCTGTGCATATCTCAGCCAGAGGGTCGGGGGTCTACGTCATAATACCTCCATATTGATCCCTAGTTGTAATTGTACATATGTTTTATAGGCTGGTGAGCTAGGGTAATATGGGCTAGATTGTCTGTGTATACATATGTGTTTTAGGCCAAAGTGCCTATGTGATTATTAAGCTAGAGAGACTAGATGTTAAAAGGCCAATGAGCCTATCATTGTAATATATAATCGCTCATATTATTAATAAAATACATCATTGTTGTATACCAAGTCACACGAAAGAGTATGGGGGACTAGGAATCCATGAGAGGGAAAGGGAGCTAAGGGATTAAGGAAAATGGGATAATTCATGGGGTTTAAGCCTAGGAATAAAATAATATTATTCCTAAGTCCTAAAGCATTATGATTTAATGTTATGCTAAGTTCCTAATGGAAGGGAACAAATTAAAAGTGGGGGGAAAGGTAGTTCCTTGAGTGCCAAGTGTCAAAAAGGGAAAATGCACATATATGTTGGGAATTAGTGTAATTATTTCATTAATTCATACTTTTTCTTGGAGAGTTGTGGAGCTATGGAGCTTTAGGTGACCTTGTAGATCCTTGTTGGTTTTGGTTTGAAAAGGAAAGTTGTCATCGCTATCAATAAATTCTGTTGGGTGTGAGAATTGTTGGGAATAGGTTTCCTTGTGTGTTGTCCTAGTGGTGCTATAACTCTTGAGATAAATCATGTGTTCCAAGTTCCATGGCTCTTTGAGACTTCATGTTCAGCCTATTGTGGAATCCTTGGAAGGGAAGTGGTACATCGAAAGTATTGCTGAGAAGATAAGGAGTACACTTCCTAGGGTGGGAAAGGTTGTGGGGATTGAGAGGTTGTGAGGTGGAACCGTTGCTAGAGTTGGTGCCATTGGAATTTACTTGTTTTGTTGAGTGCTATCAAACCTTTGTGGGACTGGTGAGAGTAGCCTTTCCTTGGTGGAGTCATAGACCCAGCTCATGGGTGACTATGTTGCTGAGAGTATATGAATATTAGATTCTACAGTTGGGAGAAACATCTAAGGTATGCATGTAGTTGGCAGTTTACTATTAAAAGATAATTGTTTGTTTATATGTCTTTATGTGTCAATTATTTTATTTATGTCATGTTAATTATTTATACTTAAATTGTACATATTTATGCATGAATTGTATCTTGTTAGTACTACATATTTTTTGAATATGAATGGAATATTAAGTTAATTAAATGGTATCATAGATCATTCTTGAGTTTTTTGGTAACGAGAAAAGTTATTTTTGGTATCAGAGCAGATAATTTTTTGTGTGGCATGGCTCAACTTTGGGTTGGGCATGTTGCAACAAAAATATCTTTGTGTGAGCTACACCAACTTTCACCAAGTCTAATTTCTACTTATTCCCTCACCAAGTCTTCTTGTTGCTTCTTCCTTCACTAGGTTTGACCAAAATTTGAATTTCCAAATGGTAACTTCCTGATGCAGGAGCATCGCCAACACATCAAGTGAGCCAGCGTGGAACGAAAGACAGTTGGACAAGCCAGCACCAAAATTTTGAAAACACTTTGGGATTGTTGCGCAAAGTCTTTAATGAAGCCATTTATGAAGGCACACTTTGTATATTGTAATGGAACTTGAGCGGATAGCTCTCGTACTTAGGAAGATAGACGAAATTTAATAGATTTAATTCTGGTAGAAAGGAATTTAAGTCTAGATTTGATAGTTTAGAAGTCCAAGAGGGAAAACGGAGATAGACACCCTCATTTGTACATTGTAGCATAACCCTGAGGATAGAATAGGGAGCAAGAAGAGAGGAGAAAGAAGAGAACATTGTATGAAGAACACCCATGTACAGTCAATTGAATTAATAGAAGGAATCTTTGATTCAAGCCCATGGTTTGTGTTGTTTTCTCTGTGTATTGATGTTATGCTCATAAATGTTTGCTTTCTGGTTATGCATTTTCTTTGTATATGCTGTGCATGTGATTTCATGTTTCAAACTGAAGTCTGAAAGGGAGAGAGAGTGAGGTTCAATTGTTTCTCTATCTGAGCCAGGAGATTCCTGCAAGGTGTGCAGTCGAAGTCATCCGCAAGGAGTGTGTTGATGAAGGCTCAGTAGTTTAACTTTTGTTCTCATTCACCCAGAAGTGGAAGTGGGTTGTTGAAGCCGTGCAAGGAGTGTGCAGGCTGAAGAAGAAGTCTCAGTTGTGAATCTGAACAAATGGAATCAAAGACTGCTGCTGCAGGAGTTGCGCAGAGTCGAAGGGATTCAACACTTGAGAGTTGTTGAATGATTGTCGCGAGGAGCGCGTGCAAGTCCCTCTAAAAGAGTCCGAGTGGAAAAACATAGGAGGTATAGCACCTTCATGATATCGTTGAAAGAGAGCATAGGAGGTTTGTGTCGAGGAAGATTCGAGCAGGAGTTGCAAGCGTACGTGTCAGAGGACAAGCTCTGAGTAAGAACAGTTAGCCTTCTTAAGAAATCCTCAAGAAGGAGGAATCGCCGGTCAGGATTCGTCGAGGAAAACTGTGAAATCCTGTCAGCCGTTATATCTCGGGGGGTTGCGCATGGTTTAAGTCATATCGAACAGAGGAGGAACCGAGAGGATTCATCGGGATATTAGATTCATCGGGGTTTCCGGAGACAAGAGTCTTGTGCATGTTGAAATCGCGATCCGCGATTTCCCGATAGGATCGGAGCCGTCCAAACAGCAGGGACACGTGGCGAAAGATCCCAGAGAATCGGAGTTTGACACCCGATAGAGGAGAGAGGAAGTGGTGACGTGGAGGAGAGAGTTCACACGTGCTTCGGGGTTCGGCATTTTGGGATTCTTGGTGACGAGAAACTCACGACAGGTGAAGTCGTGAAATCCTGAAACGCGACGATCCCACAGTCATAACAATTTAGTGGAGGACAGGTGTCATCGCACATCGGAGATTGGGACTTGGAAGGGTCTGTGAACCACTGCAACGGGAATCGCGATATCCCGATACGCGATTTCTCGATTTGCCTCCAGAGTGTGGGCCACAGAGAAATAGGTAAGTAGACAGGTGGCGCAGTATCGAAGATTTGGCACATCGAGTATCAGGAGTCGGTAAAGCAAAGGGCTTGGTATCGCGAGTATCAAAGTCGCGATAGAGCCAAAGTCCCGATAGAGGACAGGGGAAAAGTCAGTGTTGAATCAAGCCATCAGGTCTCGGGGATTCAGGAACCTGGCGATAAAACGAGAACTTGCGAAGTCGCGAGTTCCGATTTCCCGATCAGTGAACAAAGGGAAAGTCACGAAGAAAAGAATCTGTGGGTGCAAATTTCCCGATAGGGAAATAGAAGGACCGTAGGGTTCTTCGGGCCAAAGGAGAGAATATCCTATGAGAGCAGATGTGCCCTGGGTGCGCGTTTGCATCAGAGTGGTATCAGAGCAAGTTCTTGTCTGTATATTTCAGGCAAGAGAGGCAGGAGATAAAGAGCACTCTGATACACACGTCAGAGTGGTATCAGAGTGGGAATTATCTCTTTGTTTTCTATAACAGAGAGAGAAGAGAAAAATTTTCCATGCCGCCCAGAAGAGAAAGACAGTCACCTGATCTAGAAGATAGGGAGGTGAGAAGAAGAGGCAGGCCGACAGGAAATCCAGAAATGGAGAGGAAAATGAGAGATCTTCGAGCAAGACTAGAAGATATGGAGGCAACGCAGAGATGAACAACCAGTGCTAGAGATCTAAGTGACTCTG
Source organism: Picea engelmannii (assembly GCA_009831015.1). Taxonomy (NCBI): domain Eukaryota; kingdom Viridiplantae; phylum Streptophyta; class Pinopsida; order Pinales; family Pinaceae; genus Picea; species Picea engelmannii. The sequence continues at coordinate 25,179 of ML777552.1, forward strand.
AAGGCGAAGTTGAAGCTGAACAACAAGAGGAAGTTGCAGCCGAAGATGCCGCAAATGAGCGATTAATCAAAGCTATCGCAAGAATGGGTGCAAAGGAAAAGATGGACATTCCATTCTATGAGGGGAATCTGGATGCAGAAGAGCTGCTAGATTGGATTAGAGCTCTTGAAACCTACTTCGATTATGAAGATATCGAAGAAGATAAGAAGGTCAAGCATGCTATCACATGCTTGAAAGGACATGCAGCCTTGTGGTGGGATGAGCTACAAGCAGATAGACACTGCAAAGGCAAGCAAAAGATCAAAAGCTGGAATCGAATCATTGCAAAGATGAAGGCAAAGTTCATCCCAAGGGATTATCAAATCACACTGTTCAGGAGGATACAGAACCTAAGACAAAAACTGATGACAGTGAAAGAATACACTGAGGAATTCTATAAACTGAACATCAAATAAGGTCATCGGGAGAGCGATGATGAGAAAGTTGCCAGATATCTGAATGGTCTGAGATACGACATTCAGGATTAATTGAGCATGGTAACCATACGAACTGTGGAGGATGCTTATCAGATGGCTTTGAAAGCAAAAGAGAAGCTGAGCCGTAAGCAAGGTCAGCGAGGTCGAAGCAGAAGCCAGCCCAGAGGCAAAGCAGTTGCCCAGGATAAATTCCATAATCCCAAGGAGGAATGGAAGAAACCTCAGGGTAAAGTTGAAAGAGGTGGGGCTTCACAGCGAGGGCCACACATTGAACAGAGAGGGAAGCATACAGAGAAGAGTGGAGGATATGATGATGGAAATACTTTTCCTCGTACCAGAGGTAGAGGAAGAGGAAGAGGTGGAGTTATCACATGTTTTACATGTGGAAAGAATGGGCATAAGTCATTTGAGTGTCCATAGAAGAAGAAGGATAGTGGAGAAGCTCACATCACCGAAGCACAGAAGCGGGATGTTGAGACTGAAGGCACAGAAGGTGGAAGGTCATTGATGATGCGTAAAGTTCTCTTAACACCTGGGAAGGAGGTGGATGACTCATCTCAGAGGACCAAACTTTTTAGGACAGCTTGCAAAACCAAGGATTGGGTATGCAAGGTCATTATTGACAGTGGTAGCACAGATAATTGCGTTTCAACTGAGATGGTGGAAAAGCTGGAGCTGGAGACAACTGATCACCCGAGTCCATACAAGGTTTCATGGCTACAAAAAGGACATCGGGTGAGTGTCACTAAACAGTGTTTAGTTGAATTCAAAATAGGTGGGTATAATGATAAGGTCTTATGTGATGTTATTCCCATGGATGTATGTCATTTATTGCTGGGTAGACCATGGCAATATGACAGAAATGTGGTTCATGATGGGAGAATGAACACATACACTTTAGAGAAGGATGGGAGGACACACAGGTTGCTTCCGATAAAGGATAAGGAGGTGAAACCGGAAGTAAACAACACAATACTTCTCATGAGTGGGAAGGAACTTCTTACAAAGATGGAGAAGAAAGAAGATCCACAATTCTTTATTGTCAGAAAACTGAGAATTGTTCTGACTAGCACAAGAGTGGATGACTTACCAGATGAGATTCAGGAACTGCTGGAAGAGTTCACTGACATCATAGTGGATGAATTACCTCATTCATTGCCACCGATGAGAAGTGTGTGGTATAAAATTGATCTCCTACCAGGAGCTAGTTTGCTGAACAAAGCTACGTACAGATTGACACCGCAAGAAAATGAAGAGGTCAAGAGGTAGGTCCAGGATTTGCTGGAAAAAGGATTGGTCAGGGAAAGCTTGAGTCCATGTGTTGTTCTGATAGTGCTCAGTCCAAAGAAGGATGGAGGCTGGAGGATGTGTACCGATTCAAGAGCGATCAACAAAATAACCATCAGGTACAGGTTCCCATTGCCGAGAATGGACGATCTGATGGACTGCCTGAGCAGGGCAAATTATTTTTCGAAGATTGATCTGAAGAGCGGATATCACCAGATTCGCATGAGGGAAGGCGATGAATGGAAAACAACCTTCAAAACCAACGAGGGATTGTATGAATGGCTAGTCATGTCGTTTGGCTTGACGAATGTGCCAAGTACTTTTATGAGACTGATGAATGAAGTCTTGAAGGAATTCATCGGGAAATTTGTCATCGTAAATCTGGATGATATACTGATTTTCAGCAAGACAAAGGATGAACACCTAAAGCATTTGGCTATTGTGATGAGGAAGCTACAACAGGAAAATATGTTGATCAATATGAGGAAGTCCTCATTTATGAAGACATAGCTCATTTATTTGGGTTTTGTTATTTCGGCTAATGAGTTGAAGATGGATCCAAGTAAAGTGGAGGTAATTAAAAATTGGCCATCACCAAGAAATATTTTCGAGGTGAGAAGTTTTCATGCACTGGCTAGTTTCTACCGAAAATTCATCAGGAATTTCAGTGGAATTAGCACAGCAATGATGGACACAATCAAGAAAAGACATAAATATTTTCATTGGACTGAAGAGGCAGAGAAGAGCTTCAATCTATTGAAACAAAAGATCACAGAACATCCGGTTTTGGTGTTGCCGGATTTTATGAAAGTGTTCCAAGTGAAATGTGATGCAAGTGGCTTTGCCATAGGAGCGGTCTTGAGCCAGGAGGAAAGACCAATTGCACATTTTAGTGAGAAGCTGGATGATGAAAAAGTAAAGTACTCCACGTATGACAAAGAATTTTATGCTATCATACAGGCACTGAAGAAGTGGAGGCATTATTTGATTCCAAAAGAATTTGTTTTGTATAGTGATAATCATGCATTACAGTTTGTGAGTCAACAAGAGAAGTTGAATCAGAAACATGCAAAATGGGTAGAGTATATGCAGAATTTCACATTTGTGATTAAGCACATTTCAGGTACTGCTAACAAAGTGACTGATGCTTTGAGCAGGAAATGTTTGTTGTTGCAGGAATTTCGAATCAAAACTTTGGGTTTTGAAAATCTCAGGGACATGTATGTAGGAGATGCAGACTTTGGAGAGGCGTATGAAGCAACTGAGAATCCATTTCTCAGAGACCGAAGTCTGTGGTTAGATTATATGATCCAGGAAGGGTTGTTGTTCAGAGGCAATCAATTATGCATTCCAAATTTCTCCATGAGGGAGAACCTGTTGAAAGAAAAGCACAGTGGAGGCTTGGCAGGACATTTTGGCCATGAAAAAATGTTCGCGAAGCTGAGCGAATCATATTTTTGGTCGGGGATGCAAGAAGATTTCAAGCGATTCATTGATAGGTGTAGAGTTTTCCAGCATTCGAAAGGGAGGAAACATAATGTAGGTTTCTATCAGCCATTGCCCATACCAGAGAGGCCATGGGAAGCGATAAGCATGGATTTTGTATTGGGTTTGCCGAGGACTCAAAGAGGATTTGATTCTGTCTTTGTAGTAGTAGACAGGTTTTCAAAAATGGCACATTTTATTCCATGCCATAAGACCAGTGATGCGACACACATCGCAAATCTCTTTTTCAAGGAGGTCATTCGACTTCATGGATTGCCGAGAAGCATAGTATCGAACATGAATACAAAGTTCATTGGACATTTCTAGAGGACACTCTGGAAGAAGATGGGGACTAACTTGATGTTTAGTTCTACCTATCATCCATAGACGGATGGGAAAACAGAGGTGGTAAATAAAAGTCTGGGAGATTTATTAAGAAGCTTGGTGACGGAGCACCATAGTAGCTGGGATAGCATATTACCACAGGCAGAGTTTGCATACAACGATTTATTCAATCAGAGCACAGGAAAGACTCCATTTCAGGTTGTATATGGGATACAGCCGAGAGGAGTTTCTGAACTCAGGGAGTCAGAACAGACTGCTACTAGCAGCGCTAGTGCAGAGGAATTCGCTGAAGCAATGAAGGAACTTCACGACCAGGTGAAGTAGTGATTGATTGATTCAAATCAGGAATATAAGCGCAGAGCAGATCAACATCGAAGACAAATTCAGTTTGAAGTTGGTGATCTATTTCTAGCACATCTGAGGAAGGAAAGGTTCTCGAGGGGAACATACAATAAATTGAAAATGAAGAAAATCAGACCATGTAAGGTCTTGAGAAAATTCAGAGAGAATGCATACGAGATTGAGTTTCCAGATGGCATTGGAATATCTCCGATATTTAATATCTTAGACTTATACCCATATAAGGCTGAGGAAGCAGGAGCTGGAAGTGATGAACAACCAGAGGTCCAGTGGCAGAAGAAAATGCCGATTGCAGAAAAGCTATAGATGGAATGTATACTGGACAAGAGAGTGGGTAAGAAGACCAGGAGGAAACAATACTTTGAGTATATGGTCAAGTGGAAGAATCACCCAGTGGAAGATGCCAGCTGGGAGAATGAAGCAGTGATACAAAAGCATGGACAGGCCTTGAAGGAGCTCATGGACAGGAGCCCATGAAATTTTTCAAGACGAGGAGTATGATGCAGGAGCATCGCCAACACATCAAGTGAGCCAGTGTGGAACGGAAGACAGCTGGACAAGCCAACATCAAAATTTTGAAAACACTTTGGGATTGTTGCGCAAAGTCTTTAATGAAGCCATTTATGAAGGCACACTTTGTATATTGTAATGGACCTTGAGTGGATAGCTCTCGTCCTTAGGCAGATAAATGACATTTAATAGATTTAATGCTGGTAGATAGGAATTTAAGTATAGATTTGATAGTTTAGAAGTCCAAGAGGGAAAACAGAGATAGACACCCTCATTTGTACATTGTAGCATAACCCTGAGCATAGAATAGGGAGAAAGAAGAGAGGAGCAAGCAGAGAACATTGTATGAAGAACACCCATGTACAATCAATTGAATTAATAGAAGGAAGCTTTGATTCAAGCCCATGGTTTGTGTTGTTTTCTCTGTGTATTGATGTTATGCTCATAAATGTTTGCTTTTTGGTTATGCATTTTCTTTGTATATGTTGTGCATGTGATTTCATGTTTCAAACTGAAGTCTGAAAGGGAGGGAGAGTGAGGTTCAATTGTTTCTCTATCTGAGCCAAGAGATTCCTGCAAGGTGTGCAGTCGAATTCATCTGCAAGGAGTGCGTTGATGAAGGCTCAGTGGTTTAACTTTTGTTCTCATTCACCTAGAAGTGGAAGTGGGTTGTTGAATCCATGCAAGGAGTGCGTAGGATGAAGCAGAAGTCTCAGTTGTGAATCTGAGAAAAGGGAATCAAAGACTGCTGCTGCAGGAGTTGCGCAGAGTCGAAGGGATTCAACACTTGAGAGTTGTTGAATGATTGCCGCGAGGAGCACGTGCAAGTCCCTCTGAAAGAGTCCGAGTGGAAAAACTCAGGAGGTATAGCACCTTCGTGATATCATTGAAAGAGAGCACAGGAGGTTTGTGTCGAGGAAGATTCGAGCAGGAGTTGCAAGCGCAGGTGTCAGAGGACAAGCTCTGAGTAAGAACAGTTAGCCTTCTTAAGAAATCCTCAAGAAGGAGGAATCGATGGTCAGGATTCGCCGAGGAAAACTGCAAAATCTCGTCAGCTGTTAGATCTCAGGGGGTTGCGCATGGTTTAAGTCGTAGTGAATAGAGGAGGAACCCGGAGGAGTCATCGGGATATTAGATTCATTGGGGTTTCCGGAGACAAGAGTCTTGTGCATGTTGAAATCGTGATCCGCAATTTCCCGATAGGATCAGAGCCGTCCAAACAGCAGGGACACGTGGCGAAAGATCCCAGAGAATCAGAGTTCGACACCCGATAGAGGAGAGAGGAAGTGGTGATGTGGAGGAGAGAGTTCACACGTGCTTCAGGGTTCCGCATTTCGGGATTCTCAATGACGAGAAACTCACGACAGGTGAAGTCGCGAAATCTCAAAACGCGACGATCCCACAGTCATAACAATTCAGTGGAGGACAGGTGTCATCGCACATCGGGGATCAGGACTTGGAAGGGTCCGTGAACCACTGCAATGGGAATCGCGATATCCCGATACGTGATTTCCCGATTTGCCTCCAGAGTGTGGGCCACAAAGAAACAGGTAAGTAGACAGGTGGTGCAGTATCGGAGATTCGACGCATCGGGTATCAGGAGTCGGTAAAGCAAAGGGCTTGGTATCACGAGTAGCGAAGTCACGATAGAGCCGAAGTCCCGATAGAGGACAGGGGAAAATTCAGCGTTGACTCAAGCCATCGGGTCTCGGGGATTCAGGAGCCTGGCAATAAAACGAGAACTTGCGAAGTCGCGAGTTCCGATTTCCCGATCAGTGAACAAAGGGAAATTCGTGAAGAAAAGAATCCGTGGGTGCATATTTCCCGATAGGGAAATAGAAGGACCATAGGGTTCTTCGGGCCGAAGGAGAGAAGATCCTGTGAGAGCGGATGTGCCCTGGGTGCGCGTTTGCGTCACTTCCTTAGAGATTTTTTTTTGGGACTCTTTCCAAGAATGAACTTGTACAACATGCCATGTATCCACTTTTTCAAATATTATTTTGAAATTTTTACATGAGGTACTTTTATATGTATCCTTTGTTCTTTGAAATTTTCACAGTCTGAAAAGTCCCAAAAAACAATTATAGTGAAAATGCCAAGATGACATGTTTCAAACCGATTTTAGGAGCATTCAAGAACCCTAACTTCCATAGGAATATCTCTGAAATTATAGTGGAACAACGTCTAAAATTTGTATCACATGTAAACAAAGATCTATTTAACACACCCATCACCTGAGTAACTTTCCTAGGGATGGGGTATTAAAACTTCACTCTCCTTAACATCTCAAATACTCTATCTGAGGTCTTCATTCTCTTCTACTTACCCGTAGCGTTCTAATGACTGCTACCAGGCTCAAATCCAAGCTTTGGGTTACAAGTTCTGGATTTCCAAAGTTCTTCGGGCATTCATTGGTTGAGGGCCACATGAATCCACCTCACATGTATTGTCTCCAGGTTCTTTCATCCACAGTGGAAGTCCATCAATCGTCTGATCCCATGACTGGACTCAATCTTCATCTAACATGCAGGCCAGTAGGAACTTTAGTGTTGAAAGCCTCCTTATTGTCTACGCACAAGACCTTCTGGAGTCCCAAACTCCCGAAGTCCCATAATATTTCCATGTGGTTCCTACCTTCGGGCCTTTTGAGTCCCTCTATTACACTACACCCCAAATCCTCCAGAGTCCTAAAGTCTTGGAATCTCAAAGTTCGGTACACCCCAAACCCTTCAGAGTCACGAAGTCCTGGACTCTCGGAGTTCTGGTCACTTCACCAACCACTTTGGTTAGGTGGGCACGTACTAAGGGCTAACACGTAGAAGGGCCAGGGGTGACACATGCCACGTTCCAATAGGCATTTAAGGTCTACGAAAAGCGCATATCGAGATAACATGTGGCACATCGATCGTGGGTCCATGTCACACTGGTGACATCGGCTTGCCACATCACACCATACTAACAACCTTCTAACATCCCTCAAATCTCATGGTCGATATCCGGCCACGTGGATCCATAGATCCATGGCTAACGTTACTTCATGACTGTGGCCTTCGAGAGTTTTTCAATGAAAATTCCTCTTTTCTCATGGAGTTGGTCAGCGGTGGGCTGACCAAAACCCATATCTCACGGTTGGGAAAATTCCCGAAGCATCCTCGAATCGACAGCTCTCGCTACTTCAATATTCAAAGATTCTTGACACACCACACCTCAAATTCCTCGGAGTGCTTAGTCTCCTGACTAAAGGATCTAGTTCCACGCATACCCTATATATCAATGGTTGAGAGGGATCCCAAAGGATCCTTAGATCCATGGTCCACATTACTTCATGACTCCAACCTTCGGGGGGTTTTGACATAACAACACCCCTATCCTCCCGAAGCGGTCAACGACGGGCTAACCACATCGTAGACCCGACGGTTGGGATAGTTCTCGGGCATCCTCAAATCTATGGCCCAGATTAACTTTGGGCTCCAAGACTTTGGAGGACTCATCTCCCTTAAGACAAATACCAAATCTTGTCGAACTCGCGAAGACTAGAGGAGTCGAGGATTTAACACCTATGCTCCTTCTCCAAACCCAACGGTCATGACAGACCTTGGGGCCTCCTGAACGGGTCTCGTTTGTTCGTCTTTCCAAATGAAAGGATCTTCCCTTTAGAGACTTAAATCTCTCTATCCTTCTTGATTTTCATCAGTTCTTAAGGACTTAGGAAATGGCATGCACTTTGTGCTCTTTCTCCCAAGCTTAACAAACTTCCTTTTTCCTAGGAGACTCAAACAGCTGGGAGTATCAACATGCATATGGGGAAACTATGTCTAAGGTCGACGAACTCATAGTTCATATTCTTAAACTTGAGCCACTACAGATCTCGAGCATTTACATATAAAAGCAATACAGTTCCTTACTTTCTTAACTATACAATCAAGCAAAGATAAAGGGATACGATCTAGCCATCAAACAAACATGCACTTTAATCTATAGTTATGGTCCAATTACACAGGATATGAGAACACTTATCTATTACAGGTTGCATCCAACTAACTGATTATGGGTGTATACCTTTCCACCCAACCATAGGCTCAGAGGCATTTATTCTTAGCTCTCTGGCCACCCTTGTGCTAAGCCATGATATCACTAGGGAATTTATGCCAATTATCAAAGGTCCTTTCTCTTTCACAACTTCTGCGAGGTTTATCAGATGCTTCCTTAGCATCAATCTCATGGCCTTCTGCTCAAGTCTCATTCTCCAATAGAGAATTCCCTGTGTTCTCTTCTCTTCCCTTTTATTATTTTTATTCCTTGCACGCACATCCTTCCTTGACAAGGTTATCCTTCTTATCATGTTCCTTTTGTCATAAGGAAACTCGTGTCAGTCTGGGTTTGCATGAATCTGTGGTAATTCAGGCTGACCTTCTGCATCTATACCATGCTTCCATTCATGGGGGTGGTTGTGTTGGAGAAATTTCTATTTTCGACACACTAGTTCAGTGGGAGTTAACTGACTAGTTCTATTTTAGAATTTCTATTTTTACCATCACTATTATGCATGCATGCATTCCTAAGGAAAGCTAACTGCTTGATTGCTTTTCTTAATTATGGAATGTTTTTCCCTATATATGAGTGTATTCCACTCATTCATTGTATCATATTGATCATGATCTATGTATCAATAGTCAACTCATTGGAGTAGTGTGAATGTATTTTCTCATTCTTCCATATTGTATCTCTCTTCCTTTTCTTGATACGATTTGTTTGTGCATGCTTTAGCTATACCTCCTGTGCAGGTTTCCATGAAACAATGACATGGTATCAGAGCTATTCTACTTGGAGCAATCCAGACAAGCCAAAGAATAAGGAAAATTGGAGTTTTGACGAGCTAAATCCGTGGTCATACCTTTCAACAGTTATTCCTCCCAAAATATTACGTTTTTGAGGAAACAACCTATCTAAAAAGTAAATCGACCCATTTTAAAAGTGGTTTTTCAACCGTTTGGCGATATTCCTCACCGTTTTCTCAAAAATTAAGCCACGAGATAGCCTCCTGAAACTGATACGAATCTATGGTCGTACCTTTCTACATTCATTGCTCCCAAAATATTACGTTTTGGAGGAAACACCTTGTGTGGAAAGTAAAACGACCCATTTTGGAAGTGGGTTTTCAACCGTTTGGAGAGATGCTTTACCATTTTCTCAGAAAGTAAGTCGCAAGATCATCTCCTGAAACTGATACAAATTTTCACTTAAAGTGCTCTTTCTGTTGTGATTTCTTAATTTTTCACTTGCAGATTGAGAGTAAATTTTTAGGGGTTCTTAAAAACAGTGGGAGAGATGGATAGGAAATTTTTTATACTTTCAAACTTGGTGGTAATCCTCACACCATACAATTATTTTGATTGGAATCCCAAGGCAGAATTCCAACTCAGAAGGAAAGGATTGTATAATTTGACGATGGCAATAGAAACAGAACCTACATCAACGATTGAGAAGATGAGATGTGTGAACCGTAAGGATGAGTCCATAAGACTACTTCTTGAGTTAATCTCCACTAATTTTTTGTTTCATGTTGCTGCATGCAAGACTTCAAATGAGATCTAGACCACCTTGGAAGGACTCTTTGGAAAGAAGGATGAGATGCGAGGTCATATGCTTGAGGTAGATTTGAATACCTTAGACCGTAAAAGTTTTGATAATATACAAGATCTTTTTACTAAATTTAAATCTTTGCTATTAAGATCAGGTGAATGTGGTATTGATAAGTTTACACAAGAGAAACAACTTATTCTAACAATCTTGGCCAAGCAAGGACCAGAATACGTTATATATGTCTCCAATTTCCATTATGGTAGATGTCTTTTGGAACAAATTGGAAAATGAATATGTTGGCTTGGTTCATTGAGTCTCTTACACAAGAGAAGACAAAACTCATACATATGGGCCTCATGAAAGATCCCAAAGCACATGCACTCACCATGCATGATGGAAAAGGGTCATCCAAATAGAATGGGAAGGAGGGATATTCCAAACCCTTCAATGATTCTTCAGGTTCCAAAGACTCTTTAGATTCCAATAAGAAGAAGGGAAAGCAATGCATTTACTGCAATAAACCAAATCATGAAGAAACAAATCTATCTTATGGCACAGACACTTTAGCATAACAACCTTGGAAACTTCATTCCAGAGGGAGTCAAGAATCAGAAGGAAGAAGATCTTGCTCCTAAGAAAGGTAATCATCATGCTCTGGTTGCAATTAATTCCTCATCTGATTCATGGATTATAGATTCTGGTGCATCCCATCATATGGCAGCGAAAGAGGAAGTTTTATCTTCTTTGAGTCCATGCTCAATACCCCCTATTCTCATGGGGGATGATATTCCAATAGCAGTATCAGGAGAAGGAAGAGTGGAACTCCACAATGGCAGTTTTGAGAATGTTTTACATGTTCCAAAGATTTCTATGAATCTGCTCTTAGTTTATCAGATCACTTAGAAAGGTAAAAAGGTTGAATTTACATCAGATTTAGTTTCAGTAATTGGCATGCATGACAATTCCATAATTGCAATTGGTGAGGTGGATCACAAGTCAAGGTTGTATAAATTCACTAAGTTTTTTGATGATGACTCCTCTATTCTACTTACACATAAGGAGAGTACTTTGCATGAACCTCCAATGCAACATACATATACTCTTGTTCTTCCATCAGTTTCATACATCAGAGATGATTACATACACTTAGATTATGTGCATGGAAATAAGAAGGTAGTATAGCTAGATAAGAAGCCAGCGCTGAAGCTTCAACAAATTCCCAAGAAGGCACAGACCACAATTCAGAAAGAAGGCAACCTTGCAGGGAATCCATTGGATTCTAGGATGACTCGATCTCAACATGAGGAGCCTTCTCATGTACTTTTAGCTTCAGAACCTGCAATGCCCATGCATTGCTATATGGTTCAATCTACTAATCCACAAAACTAAAATAGGGTTGTGGGAAATCCATTATGGAAAGAAGCCATGTATAAGGAGTATGACTCACTCCTACAGAACCAGACTTGGAATCTAGTTCCACATCCACCAGAAAGGAATATTTTTAGGTGCACATGGGTCCACAGGATCAAGAGGTACAAGTCCCAAAAGGTTTCCAAAGGACTTCATCAGATCCATAAAGATTTCTACATCTTCACGAAGACTTTCAGTGAGCAGAAGTTTCAGACTTTGCGGGATCGTCTTGCAGTGAAGAACACAGTTGCTTAGCAACTGACATTTTCTTCTTTTGATACATTATCTTTTGAGGGGGGGTTTTGTTCCCACATGTTTTTCCCTCTTTCCTCATTTTTATTCAGTGTTCATTAGTTGCATTGTACATGAGTACCTAAAATGGCCTAGTAGTCGGGACTCATTTTTTACTCCATAGTGATGTTCAGGGGGGGTGTTGGAGAAATTTTTGTTTTCGACACACTAGTTCAGTGGGAGTTCACTTACTAGTTCTATTTTAGACTTTCTATTTTTACCATCACTATTATGCATGCATGCATTCCTAAGGAAAGCTAACTGCTTGATTGTTTTTCTTAATTATGGAATGTTTTTCCCTATATATGAGTGTATTCCACTCATTCATTGTATCATATTGATCATGATCTATGTATCAATCATAAACTCATTGGAGTAGTGTGAATATATTTTCTCATTCTTCCATATTGTATCTCTCTTCCTTTTCTTGATAAGCTTTGTTTAGCCATGCTTTAGCTATATCTCATGTGTAGGTTTCCATGAAACACTGATAGGTTGATGGTTCAACCACCAGTCCTTTCTTCATTAATTGATTCCTCCTTGTGAACTGAAGGAGGTTTGTTATCCTCAACAAGAGAAATTTGGGGTCATTATATATAATGAACCCTCTCTTATAGTTTTCACATTCTTTCCTCTAGTGATATCATGGCCAGTACTTTCAAGGCTTTTCCCCCCATAGTCAGTTGTTTGCAATTCAAAAAATAATACATTTACATTGTTCCCATACCATAGCATGGTGATTATGATTAATGATTAATTAAAAGTTAGGGGGGACAGGGGTGCTACAATCCCCTCCCCCTTAAAAGGAACATCATCCTCAGTGTTCTTTCTCAGTAACACTTGTCAGGCCTTTCTCATTCTGCTCCTTCAGAAGTCTTGACCCTCTTTCTTCATCAGGTCCTTTTTAGCCTCTTGGACTTCTTCACCTACCTTCAAAAAATTCTTGGACAACAATCACATTAATCATAGTCTCATGTGAAAACATTTTACTATTCTTCAAAATTCAAGAGGAAAATTTCATAATCTAACACAATACTTATCTGTTCAGTTCGTAGATTTGCATTCACATGGTTGTCTTGTTATCTTGGCTCATTGTTTTTCCTTGACATACCCATTGTGTGCATGATCCCAATCAAAAAATTATAAGAATTATCAAAGTCTCCTCTTCCTTTCAGTCACTCACCCTCAAGGCCCAGACTTAGGCATCCCCTTCTTTGCTATACAGTCCCTCGGGCAATCCATATTTCCTTGCCAAGTATTTCTCGCACAAGAAGAGATCTAGAGACTATATATATATATATATATATATATATATATAGACTTAGGCATCCCCTTCTCTGCTATACAGTCCCTCGGGCAATCCATATTTCCTTGCCAAGTATTTCTCGCACAAGAAGAGTTCTAGAGACTATATATATATATATATACATATATATGTATGTATGTGTGTATGTATGTATGTATGTATGTATGTATGTATGTATGTATATATATCTATGTATGTATATATATATGTATGTATATATATGTATGTATATATATATTTATGTGTGTGTGTGTGTGTGTGTGTGTGTGTATTCTCACCACATTTAAAATGTCATCACAACCATTCTTAACTTGTGCATTCTAATAGTTGCAAAACATGGAAGGAAACATCATCCCTTACCTATGCATCATTTCAGCCTACCAAATTTTCAAAATGTAATTCAGATATCAATTGACTTTAATGAATGTGTCAACATTCGTGGCCACATTCATACCCAATGCACCCTTGCATTGATTTCAATTTTCTCAAACTTTATGACAAGCAATTTTCCATGGTGTGTTGGAGCTTAGCCAATCTGTTCACCATATCGCTTATTCATATTCATTTATTATTGCAGCTGGATTGTGCTTCCTATTATAAGTTGATCATGATCCCAAGTCGCCACATATGAAACTACAAGTTTCTCTTGAATGCACCCAATCATTCTTTGTTCGTTAGTAGCCAAGGTGCCCACACTCATGGCCACCCAAATTTGTTTTTCTTTGACACCCATACAATGTATGTAAAATTTTGGAAGGTCCTCCTTCCTCAATGGAAGTTCCATTGTCTTCCCTTTATGCAAACATGCATTTCCTCAAATCAATTCCATGTAATGTGCTAACTATGAGCACCTTTATTCCCATAGAACCAGTCCCCACAACCATAGTCTAACGCAGAGTGTTAAACTCTATCTTCCTTTACTAGCCTAGAGGAACTCTGTTTCCTCTCTATGCGACCGAGAGTTGTGACCTCAGCTCTATTCTTTTCAAGAACTATTTTTTCATCTCCTGTATCCAGAAAATATGAACCTGTCTTAATCTCTTGTCTACAAATCAATGCTATAGATCTATCTTCCCCCAGATCCAATGGTGGCAAGGGATTGCAGAACCTCAACTAGCTCATGGTTTAACTCTCCTCTCGATCTCCGCAATGAATACAGGTCGTCCAATCTACAATCGAATCCCAAACTAAAAACAACTCTATATTGAGTTTAAATTACGGTTACAGGTCTCGAAGTTAAACCGTGTGCATATGCAATCTCTGCAATGATCGTGGGCCATCGATATTATCCCTCGATCGATTTTAAACCACATGATTTCCAGATAATGATAATTCCAACACATAAGTGTTTGACAGAGAATTCAGAGCTTGTATTTTCTAAATTCAACCACAAAACCCAATCATAGTATGAGTTTACGTGACATTAACGTGTGGGTTCCTTGCAGGTCCACCCCCAATAATTCATAGGTTGGTGGTTCACAGTGATTGCGGAACCCCAATATGCTCACTCTTTAGCGAAGAGTTCAACCTCTACAACTGAAAACTGCTTTCCCGAATCTTTTAATTGGGGTCATTGATCCTCCACCCCAACGAGATCAATGGTGTTGGTTGATTGCGGACTGTGAACTAGTACATCCGTTAATTTTTCCCGCGTGTTCCGCAATGATCCCCAAACATCGATCTAACCGAATGACAGGTATTTGTTTTGTTAAATCCATTGGATATTGAAGTCGATCTGATGACTGAGATCAGTTTTATCTCTAATGAATGGCTCGCATTCATCTCCTCTGTCAGGTCCTTGATTAACCTGATTCAATCAGGGTTTTCTTCCTGAATGATACTCTACTTAGGTATCCATGGCATACAACCGCATTTCAAAATTTCGTGCATAAAATTAAAGCAATAAAACATTTTCATACATGTCCTATCATATATTTATGCACCTCATCACATTATCCTTAATGTTTCCATGAGTGCAACTAAAACAGATCTTGATTGTTTCTATAGAAATACAACCATCATCACTATGGTGTCAAAACCTTTTAGTTTCATCAGCGTACTAGCTTTCTCATCCTAGAGAAAACATAATACTCAGTGAGAAAAGAATCGAGGGCTCTCCCCTTCTTCCAATTCTTTCTACACCGCCTGGGACTTTTCAGCCCAGTTAAGTTATCTCTAAGGCCTCATTGCCTTTTCTTAATAATGGCTTCAACCAAGCCTACTCAGTCAAACATACTCATGTATTCATTTAATCATACTCAAGGGGTTTATATTCCTTTTACCATTTGTACCAGTTTCCACGACTGCCCTTTTAATCCTGCAACTATGTTACACAATTCATGGTTCTTAGGGTGAGAAAAGTGTTCCTCCTTTTCTCCCCTTTTACTTATGCAATCTACTTCTTATTGTGATATTTCTTCTCTTTTCTTGAGCAGCCTTGGTTAGGCTCATCCTAACTCTTAGGATACATCAACATGATTTAATAGAAAATCCTTTTGTCCATAATAAATCATGAACCTGTGCATCCTGCACATTACCATTCGGTTATCAGAATGGTCAGGATTCATTATTAGTCGTTTATTGATTACATGATGTTTTTCAAAATGTAATCCAGGATTCTTATATATATATATATATATATATATATATATATATATATATACAAGCTTGTAGTTTGTTGCTTAATTCTCAGCAGTCAATAAGGTTGTGACTTTGTTCTCTTGACAGAATCTTCACAAAGTTCCTCCATAGGGAACTCCATCAACATGCAACTTCCTTATTTCATATCATTCACTATCTGTGATAGCCTCAACCTTAATTTGGCTTTAGTTGCGTACCAAATATTTCATAATGAATATAAACATGCATCTTTGTCATGCGTCCAAATTATGTATCCACACATATTCTGGTTTTGTTAACTTACATCCATGATGTGCTTAACCATATGCATAATCATAAGTCTGTGTGTAGATTGCATAGGTATATTTCACAACCCACCTACATCTCTATTTTAAAATCACTCAACTCATGATTATTCACAATCATTCTCATGTGATCCTCAAAGGCAGAATCATTTGCCTCTTATCATGACAGCAGAGCATCCTTGTTCGTCCACTCTTTCTTCTATTTATACTACTCTTTCTTGAGGGAATGGAGAACATTTCCCTTAAGCTATCATTCAAAATAGAAATTTCATGACTCTTCAAAATGGATTCAAGCATGCATCCATGGTATTCACTTAATCTTGTCAAGTGCAATTCTTGCCTTGCATATCACTCATCAAAGCAACCATAGTGTGCCTTTAGTATATATTTATCCTTACATCATGCATTTGCATCACTTGACATTTAATATATTTCATACCTAATTGGTATTAATATCAGTCTTCATGTCAAGAAGCCTCACAATGCATTAACCCACACATTCAAACACATACAAACCTAGCCAAACATTCATCATGCAAGCTCATTGCTTGCACCCTTTCCATGTCATACATGCACATGGACATATAACACTTTCAGATCCTCCTCCAAGGATATTGTTTCCATCCTTATGAAAAGACTCATAGGGACACTCAACACTAAGCTTCCCTCTCAGTTGAGAGCTTGCAGTCATTCACAAGATATCCACTTGGCATTTTAACAGACATAGTCATAACTGTGTTTCCCTTTCTATGCAATAACAACTACCAAGAAAACACTCTTGCCTCAACTTTCATGAAAACATTTCCCACTCATAAATACAGTCTGGGAAATTATAACCATGTCCAAGGTGATAAAAAAACCAATCTAGCTTCCAACTGGTCTTGATCAACAGACCTTCCGATCAATGAAATCATTTTCTAGATTCCCTTCACTAGGGTCCAACTATATATATATGGCTACCATCCACCACTGGATGTCAATATGACCCATTGGGATTCTAGAAGGGCCCCAACACTTCCTTTACCACATTCAGGATCAACATTTAATCAACCATTTTACCTTAATTATAATAAATTTTTAATGTCTAATAACATTTGGATTATTCCCTTAAATCCCAAATGCAATTTCGAGTTATGTTACTTACTAAGTATTATAGTTCAGAAATATAGAGTATCTTTAGGTAAATATCAGTCTTAACCATTAAACCTATAACTCTTCCTTTTTTTCAACAACAGTCAAGGACGGAGGCCACTCTCCTCCTTCCACAAGAATTTTGGCAGATTAGTTTCCTATCCACCAAACAAGGGAGGCTGTTGTCATTTCTCACTCAATCACTTTATATTTCTATAGCTTTGTTTATCAGCTTGATTAGAAAACCATGCCCAACAATTCTTGTACACAGAAACAAAATTCATTTCTCAGTTCCCTTCGAAACTTGAGAGCTTCACATTCTCTCCCTTTTTAGAGAATGGTCACCAGAATCATTCCTCTGATCGTGAGGGATTATACACATATACAAGGTTTAACCCTTCATTAAATTAGTAATTATCACTGCTACAGATCCTTTCCATATGTTCACATCCAAGTCTTTCTATTAATTCCCATCAGAATAATCCCACTCCTGTAGGATCAATTATCATTTCACAAAGAAATGATAGGCTTCCTTTGCCACAGAATAGCATGATTCAATCTCGTCGGGTAAAATCCCAACTATATTTTAATCTACATCCTTATACTCAAAGAATTTGTGCAAAAAAATTATGTTTGGCAGTAATATTCTCCACAGGCTCATCTTAGCTTTGGTAACCAAATCTTATGATTGTACAAAAACACGTACAATTGCATAATGAAGTCAGCTTCATTATTTGGAAATGCCAAAACATCTATAAACAACAACGGGTTTCATTCCTCTCT
This sequence comes from Picea engelmannii, assembly GCA_009831015.1. Classification (NCBI taxonomy): domain Eukaryota; kingdom Viridiplantae; phylum Streptophyta; class Pinopsida; order Pinales; family Pinaceae; genus Picea; species Picea engelmannii. The sequence continues at coordinate 43,070 of ML777552.1, forward strand.
TTGGTATAGGTTTGACTAAACCTCTTAGGAATGAATTAAGATAGGGTGTTACCCCTTAAATTCCTCCAAACATGTTTGCATACGATTGGTGCATGATCCCAAGTAGGCCGAGTGTTGTTTCCATGCTCTAATACCAATTTGTAACACACCCAACCCCTGATTAACTTTCCTAGGGATGGGAAATAAAAATTTCTCTTTCCTTAACATCTCAAATCCTCTGTCTGAGGTCTTCATTCTCTTCTACTTACCTGTAGCGTTCTAATGACTTCTACCAGGCTCAAATTTGAGTTTTGGGTTACAATCTACCAGGTTCCTTCTCAGGTTACCAAAAAAAGGTACCGTGTAGTCTAGAGTGTTGGCATTTTCATCTCCTCCGAAGAGAAGAAGTCTCACCCGAAGCACTGCTGAGACAAATAGATAAGGAAGGGTAGGGAGAATACTAAAGGGGATCCATAGAGAAGTCAGAACTCACTCTTGTTCTTGCGCAAAAGATATTATCATATCTAGAACATCTAAATGAAAGAGTTGAACCTACTTACGATGTGAGAAACCATCTAAACGTTGAACCATTAAGCAGAACTCATAAGTCATAAAGAAACACTGTAATGCATAATTAACATAAAAAGACACATCATATTTTAAAATGTATTCTTGCTTCCTATTATCTCTAGGACTTTTCCTTCATTACAGACTCAGAGTTACAATAAAGGCTCAATACAGACTCTCGATCCTGAACTCATATCTCAAAGCTCCATCTCTCTAACTGACATTTCTAATTCATTATAGACTCATTCTTTTCTTCTCTCGACCTACAACAAGAACCAACTCTAATACCAAAACTTGGGTGACTCTGATCAACATGACTCAACTTGACCCTATCAACCAGCGATGAACAAGGTATCAACTAATGAGTGCTTCTGCCAATGGATGAATGAACCCTTTTACAATTATATCCATACCTATATATAGTTGAGTTGTATCTTCCTTGTCGTCTTGCACGCTCTCTTGTTCTATTGCAACCGTTTGTTTCTTAGTTCGTGTTGCGCTAACTTTCACAACTACTTTCTATTACTCTTTCTCCCAGCCTCTGATGAAGTTTGTGCAACTCGTTCTTAGCCAAAACTTGCACAATTCTTTCCCAAAAATGAAGGTCCCAACAGACTCCGACCACAATCCTTTACTCGTCCTTGAGTCAAGCATTTGGTTATTTCACATCCCCCAAGATCATCTGTTGTTTTCCCTTGTCTGGATTTTCCTCTTCTTTGAGATCTTTTATTTGTGCCTTTTCTTCCTTTACCTCCTCAAATGAAGGGCCCAATTCTGGTACCAACTCTAAGGCTTGGTGCTTTACTCCTTGAAAGCTTTCAACTTTGTCCTGCCATTTCCGGGTGAGGAGTGAAGCCTCTGCAAGAAACTATTGGGTTGTCTCTTTACTATACTCCTTTGGCTTAGCCGTAACCAACAAGTTCCATTTGGAGTCAGTTGTTGCATTGACCTGGTGCATTTTCATATAGGTGGATTGAATTACCAGTCGAAAATCACAGAACTCTTTCCTGGCTACGAATTGTGCTTTGTAGGGTGTATTTAGCTCATTGTCAGCTTGTTGAATTTGGTCAAACTTCTCTTCTTTATCCATAGGGTCCATTGTTTCCACAAATTCTTCGTTCAACACCTGGATCTTTGTGCGCATTTCCTCCAAAACTTGATTCCATCGAGCGATGATGCCCATCCAGTCGCTGACTTCTCTGAACAATTTGGTGTAGTTTGTTGTGTGCTTGTGAAATGCTACTCTAGCATTGTTGCCTTGCAATATTATATTCTGCATTTGTGCTTGGAGCAGCTGAGGTTGTTGTTCTACTTCTTGTTGGGCCTATTGTAGCTTCACTTGGAATTGGTTAGTGTGGTTGGTGAGTTGCGTACATGCTTCCTGTAACAACTCGATCTGTTTCTATGGCTCACCTATATCGCTGGCCTCAAGTAGTTCAGGCACAACCTTCTGAATATTCGGCCAAGCCTGAGAAAGTTTTTCCTGCACTTTTTCCAGTTTGAGTTGGACTTGGATTTTGGCATGTTCCTCCTGCATTCTGCATGTGTGCATAAAAAATTGTTCTTTCCTTGCGATCTTAACTGATCTCTCGGCCTCTTGGAGTCTTTTCTCCAACTGGTCTGTGGATGCCCTGATTAAACCAAATAATTGGGGCGTTGGATAGTGTATCATGTTAGAAAAAACAACACTGTGGAGCAATAAAATAAAACAAATGCAGAAACAAAACACAGAAGATACACAATGCAATAGAGACATAGATTTACGTGGTTCACCTAGTGTGGGCTACGCCCACCAGAGAAATTGCCAGGTCCTTCCTTTATTATTATCCATCATATGAAGGGATACAACCTATAGAAAACTCACTGTAACTTCCTCTTCTTTCTCTCACAGTCTCCTATCTCAGAATACAATATTCACCATCCACCATAGCCGTAATACATTTCCCTCATAAAAGAGGGTTGCCTTCTAGGGAAAAAACCCTAACATAATCTCTACCATTAGATCTGCGACCTTATAATGAATGGTCCAGATTTACAATGAAATTACAATATACATTTACAAGGCAATTTTTCCTTTGGGGGCTTTGCCCCCGAACCCCCGCTGGGGGGCCACTTGCCCCAAGACCCCCCATCCAAGGGGATATCCCCCCCAGACCCCACAGAGGGGGTGTTGTTCTAGAGTCTGTACTTAAGGATTAGAAGTACAGTGTCTAGGCATCCGAAAGTGGGTAAAGGGTGGAAAAGAGAGAAACGTCAACCTTCGGCAAATGAAACTAAGGAAGATTTCTATGTTGGCATTGTCTAGCTTCCAACTGTTCCTGGATGGTTATATCCTGTTCAATCACTGCCCATGAATGTTCAAGTTCGACCTGGGTAGTAGTTGTTTTAAGAATGGTGTCGAAAAGGTTTAAGGAAATGTGCGTTTGATTTGATAATCCGGGTTCGATGTTGGGTTGTGTTGGTACATGGACAGTCATGGAGGAATAGTGAAAAGGGCAAAACTTCAGAGAGAAATTAAGTGTTGTCTCAATTTGGTCATATAAAAGAGAATTTACGGTTTCGGAAATAAAACGGGGTGCAAATCAAAGGCTCTTTCCCGTAACTGAGTTATATCTTAATAAAAGGTATGAGGTGGGAGAAAAACATTTAGCTGTCTATGGTGTAAGGCTCCTATCAAGGGATAATCTCACGTATAAATTGGAGAGGAAAACTGTAAGGAAATAAACCAATGTAGCATAAAATATATATAGACTTCTGAAAGTGTTGACTGGTCTTACACCTGCTGATAGCTGGTACAAAGGAAAAACAGTAAACAATTACAAAAAACCAAAATCCATTCGCTATAGTAGTGGTCATACTAAATTATAACGAAGCATTCATTAGTTATGAATATGAGATGAAATGAAATATAAGATACAAGAAAACAAACTCATAACACAGTCGTGACCGAATTGAGAATCTTCAGATTTGCTTTGTATTAACTCTCAAAGTGTAAAAACTCTATTACAATCGACACAAAAAGGTCCAGCCTTGTTCCTTTCTTTCTATCGTATATTTATATAGTTTTACAATAAGATAGAAACTCAATCGTTACAAAATTTCGGTTATGATAGGGAGGAGAGAAATCGCTCCATTTATTCTTCTTTATCTTCATTTGGTGCCAGACGTTTGTCCTCGCGCATGCTTGGTACAGGTGACACATATTTCAACCAGCTGAGATATCAGCCTCGACGGTTCTGCTTAACAGCTGGCTTCAAAAAAGTAACATTCTCGGGCTAACTGTGGCAGCCTGTCTTCCATCTCTCTGTCTATGATGTCGATAGCGCATAATTGTGCGCTTGGTTTAATCATACATTTGTTTATTTGGACTATGTCCGCCATAGTCACTTGGGAGATCTCGGCCGAATATCGTTCCTCTTTTTTCTTTAGATCAAGCGAGATTTTTTCCATATTCATTTGAATCAACGCCTCGGCATTACCCCCACTATCAATGCCTAGCAGATTACCATCTATAGAACTAAAGTCCTCCTCCAAGGAATTTGTTACCCTTTTGGCTTGCAGCTTGCTTTCCGAGATGTTGTGCTCCCATTCTTTCAATAGAATGTTTCCTCTAGTCTGCTCCGAAATGGTGAATCTGGGAGTGCTTCCCGAATCCCTATTGTTTGTGGCTATCACATCCTCTTGGAAGGCGACCCGTGCTACTCCAACTTCCCTTTTTCTAGCACTTTAATTCTCCAAAACTTGATTAACCAACAAGCAGTTGACCCGAATCTCCTCTACCTTGCCGAGTAAATTTCGTTGGGCCATAGAGACTCTGCCCCGAATCTCCATCGCCTGGGACTAAAACATCCCAATATCTATCACTTTGCTTTCGACGATCTCCACCCTAGCTTGTAGTTGTTCGATCAAATCCTTTTGCTGGCTTGCTTGAATCTAACCATCCCGGACCACTAGATGTGCTTGCTCGAGCTTAGTCTTGAGTAGCTCTATCTCGTTCTTATCGGCCAACCTGGCCTGCTCTATTCCTATGCTCGCCTGGTCTTTGGCAGTCTCTGTTGTTGTGGCTAGTCTGGCTTCAAGGGTCTCGATGAGGCGATTTTTTCATTTAAGCTGGTTTTTCAAAAGCCCGACTGAAAATTGATTCGCCGAGGCATATGCTCCTAATGTCCCTGCTATTTCAGTCGCGAATTGTTCATTCTTCTTTTCTTTTCCATCAGTTATAACTTTGTATTTCTTGGTCGTTGACTCTCCTTCCTGATAAAATTCGCTTTTTACCACTGCCTTTCTCTTCTTATCAAAGAAAAACTCATTCAGAGGGATTTCTTCTACCCTTATAGGCCTCAACTCTTCATTGAAGATCCATCCTGCATCAATATTTACTTGAGTCGACTGCAAAGAAGTAACTGATGTGATAGGTTCTCCGACCTGCTTTGCTGATTTTCCAGGAGTAGTAACCGGACTCTGTTTCTTCGGAGGATCGGGAGTCTTTATTTTTGCTTTCAGACTCTTGGTTTGCTCTCCCTCGTCCTGGTGTTTTTCTTGATCAGGGTTTGCATCCTTAGAGCCTTTGGCATCTCTTTGTTTCACTTCTGCCGTACTCAGACTCTCACCCCGCAACACTGCGGGAAGACAACTGCGTCGATGTTCTTGGAATTTCAGAACATCGGCTCTTTCCTTGGGTGCCAAGGTTTGTATCCGAGCTAGGATCTCGGCATAGGACCTTGCACCTCGGAAAATGTCATCCGAGGGTGAATTATCATGCTCAAATCTCTTGAGCCCGCAACTGACCAAATGATTTCTCACGATCCTTTGCGGATCGTGCTTCTTGTATTCAATGAGGACCAAATTTAGGTCTTCCAGGGCTACTGCCTCAACTTTGGCATGCCCGAAATATAATAAAGAATAAGAATTTAAATGAACAGGAAAAGGTGGCCATACCTTCTTTGAGTATCCCTTAATCTCCTTGCTTATACCACCGATTATTGTTTGTTTGGAAACCTCACAGCAAGCCAGCTTGTCGGGAATGAACAATGGCAATGCATGCGGGGGAACGGAAGCTCCAAAATCTATGAGGTATGAAAATTTGGCTTCTACATACCAGTCTGCTATGCTGCTCAGATTTGTTACTATACTGTCTGACACCCTAGGTGGTGGGTGACTGAAAATAGTGACATGCAGAGGCACCATCACCCAGTTGAAGATTTCGTACATGAAATTTGTCGCTTTTTTTTCCCATAATTTTGAATGATAGACGTGTATGGGCTTGTCTTCTGCTGGAGTCCAACTCCAACTCATCAAGGGAAATGGTGTAAAAAGAAAAACGACGTCCATAATGTATGCAGACATGAAGAATGAAGACGCCTTTTTGTTCTCTTTCTGTGCCCGATACTCTATGACCCGACTGGTTAAGCTGTCGGACAACATTTTCTCCGAGTCGAAGGAACTGCCTTCGGCGACCTGAAACATTAGAGGCACCCATGGAAGAAAAAAATGTGAGGTGTCCTCTCTCCCATATAACCTACATGTCATCATGGAAACATACTTGTACTGTGGTTCTAAGGAAGCTATTTAATATATGCCATGGCTATCAGCCCTGAACTTCGCGGCGTGCGAAACCCAATCTCTTATTAAACTGGACATGGTTTTATCATACTATACACATTCCTTCTGCTTGAACTCGTCCAAGAATTTGGTGCCATATGTATAGTCGGACGTTGTGGGTAGCTTATACATGGCTTGCAGATGTTTCAGCCTGAAAGTCCCGATGGTGACTTTCTGCTCATTCATGATGGTTCTGGTCGATATGTCCACATGGTCTAATGCCCATCGGACCATGTCATAATATGGAAGAAATCGTGGCTTGGCTGCTACTTTATGCATTCTTTATTGAATGAAGATATTATACTTGGTGGTTATGTCATCTTTTTCATTGTTGCTGGAGTCATTAAAATAATCCACCAATTCGACCTGCAGAACATCTGAAATGAACGACCAATTCGGGACCGAGTCGATACTTCGAGGTGAAGTATCATCAACGTTGTCTGAGCCTTGTCCCGAAACCTCAACACTGGCTTTGGATGCTTTTCGGGGAGCCATGGCTGGAGATTGTGCTTTAGCTCTTCTTCGATAGAAATATGTATACATACAGAAGTCAAATCACTGAGAAAATATGCTCTGTGTAATATGAAAATGCATTTGTTATAATGAACCAACTCTTATATATATTCGAAAACTTGGTACCTTTCAGAACCGGTCTGTCAAATCGTGTTTAGAAATAAATTTAGCCATAAAAATTCGATCTTTATTCATCGATTTTCCCTATTTCCTCATTAATGTCATAAATTTTGGCGGTTTAAAATGTCATTTGGAGTATGGAAAGAATAAGGCTACCTCGTAAATCGTGCAAGCATCGAAATGCAGGATATGTATTGATTTAGCTTAATTAATGCGGTTTTACCAACGTTAATCAGTATTTCGGTACTCGTTATATCGGGGATTTTACTTTAACACTTTGAACCTCTAACACCCGAGACTGCGATGATCGATTTTAGTAAATAAAAACGTAATCGTGATTAGGGGTTCAATTAATTTCATAATTATTATATTCGCCATATCACGACTCAGAGCTTCGAAAATAAGTTTCCGGGAGGTTTGGGTGCTGAGTTGCGAAACCGCGAGATCGCGATAATACGACTTAATAAAAAGGGAAAATAAACTCGGGTTTAGTGATTAATTAATTACGTTTATATCCTTATTGTGATTTTGCGAGTTGGGGTTTAGACGGTGTAACTTTTAGAAAAGAAAACGCTGAGTGGCGAATTGCTGACAGAACTTTTACCATGGTTTAGCTTTTACTTTTAACCTTGACACGGGTTACTAAAATAAGGACTTCGTGTTCTCGGCTATCGGGGCTAAGACAATAAAATTTTGGGTTTGGTGAACGCTGAGGTGTGAAAACCCGATGACGTTTAATCAAGGTTTACGAAAACTTTACTCCCGTTACTGCCCTAGGTGAAAAATTAAAAGGATTTCGTCATTTCGTTGCTCGGGACGTGTGAACTACATGATTTATAGAATCCGACCTATGAGATCCCAAGGTAGAAAAAAAGAGGAAACACTTTTATGAAAGGTAGGACTCACCTTGAGAGTACAATAATCATCGTTGTTTGCATGATAAAGCTTCAGAGATTTTGAAACCACAGAGGGAAAATACGAAAACCATCTTTCGATTTCGAGCATAAAAAATGAAATTTGTGACAAACTGGAAAAAAAAGGCGGCTCCAACATAGGCTCCAAATAGGGATCCCGCTTTCTTGTAAGGCGAGAAGAACAGTAGACCACGTGCCAATATTGGGTAAATGGAGTCAATAGCTTCAATCTGGTGAAAAGGTTCCTGAGAACAGGGTATCGAAGGGGGAAAGAGACTTCGTTCTTTACCTTGACAAGCTTTTTCAAACTCAGATACTCTTTTTAAACTTAGTTGTAGTCCCTTTCATGACTTTCCCTTTCCCGCTACATTCATGTCAGCTTTAAGACAATCAAAACAGTTCTAGGAGACCCAACAGATCTTGCGGCTATCAGCTTGCATCAAAAGAAGAAGATTATATGTTTTTAATTGGGAAGTCCCGTCTGAACTTGGGATGTAGATCGGGTTTTTAAAAATAATTGGTTACCAAAGTAGAGTGATATTCATGTATAACAACCTTATAGATATCTCAGATATTGCTTCACTGCCAGCGAGCCTGTTCAGTACCCCAGTGAAGTTATCTGGCCCCTTTTACTGAATTTCCTTTCACCACTTCGGAATATATTTATGCATTTAAATGTTGAGACGAGGGAAATCATTTCTGAATTTCCTTTCATCGTCTCTTGGACTAGGTGGGGGAAATCATTTCTGAATTTTCTTTCACCACCTATCTTATAATTTTCTTTTTAGAGCGCGAAGATGGGGGCAATCAGTTTGTATCAGGGATGACATCTGTGTAATATTTTGCATTATAGGTTTGTCAACTTACTTTGATTACTCGGTACCAACCTTCCCTTGACCTTCACAACACCTTCGTTCTTAGGGAAAAAAGGGAAAATAACTTTCTTAGGGCATTCTATTTGAGCAAGCTTCAACCCTCCGATGTCATTGAAAAACCTAGGAAAGTTAGGATCACTTTAAACGTTCCTTCGTTTAGTAGGGGATCGAGTAGTCGTGAAGACCCGCTTTCTTTCCACGATCTACTTTGAAGATCACGAAGTTGAAATGAAAAACTCTTATCCTTTCTTATATGAAACGGAAAGATGGTGACTTTTTAAAAGGTAAACCCGAAGATAGAAAGGATGTCAGGTAGTGACTTACTGACTGAAAATACGAAGGTCAAAAATTCAAAACTGAATCTTGTAGATATTTTCAGGGATACTTTACTTTGACTGACTTCCTTTAAATGGGGTGAATCATTTAATTTGTCTTAATTTTTCATAGACTATTAAACCAAGAAACAACTCTGTTATTTATCAGTTCAGATGATGTTCCTATTTGAGTGAGGTTACCTCGGTTTTCTTTAATAGTCCTTTAGAACATGAAAATCTCCTCTTACCTATTCATTTCAATTTCTTTGCCCAATATGAAATTTCTTAGGTATCACCTGTTTAAGCCGATTTATTTCTGACACCGAATTTCAGTTTACTTCTTCTACTTATTTTGTATGCAGCTGGAATTCTGTAAGAGGCAAATACGAAGATTATCGGGGCTATCTGAAATGTGTCGAAAATTCATGAACAAAAAAAGAAAATCAAGAACAA
>ML777552.1:52411-67234 GCA_009831015.1 Picea engelmannii
ATATATATATATATATATATATATATATATATATATATATATATATATATATATATATATATATATATATATTGAATCTGATGACTGTTACGTCATATAATGCTTCAGATATCGCTCGTTGACAGGGGCGTTGAGGACTTCATCGTCTATATTTTCTAGTAGGAAAGAATTTTTTCCTTCCAGAGCCGAGACCCTGAATAGCCCATACCAGAGGTGGTCAAATTTACCATGTTTTGCTACTTCTTCTTTTCTTGCATCCCACATTAACACTGAATCACCTGGGAGGAAATATCTGTCCTTTGCTTTGTGGTCAAATAATGCCTTCATATCATCTTGGTATTTCTGTAGCTTCTCATCTACTTCGACTCTATGTTGTTGAACCTCAATCAGCTAATTTATCCTCCTGGTGACATGATTGGGTTCTTCATTTTGATCTTGCCATAACTTCATTACTGGTAGCGCTAGGTTTATAGGTAGGACATCATCTATCCCATAGACCATCTGAAAAGGCGAAATGCCGATAGACCTTTTTGTTCTTATGCGGTTCGCCCACAATGCGTATTTTAAGTGCACATGCCAAGACCTTTTGTTTTCATCCAATACCTTCTTTATTATATTTACCAGGCTCTTGTTAGATGACTCGACCAATCCGTTTCCCTGGGGGTAATATGCTGTGGAATGGTCAAGCACGATGTTATGCTTTTGACAAAAGCTGATCATAGCCATAGATTTAAAGGCTTGGGCATTGTCTGTAACTATCTTTCTGGGGCAACCGAATCTTGACAAAATATTGTCTTCTAGGAAATCGATTACCACTGAGTCAGTTGCCCTTTTGGTTGGAATGGCTTCCACCCACTTAGTAAAATAATCTGTTGTTGTTAAGATCCACTTGTGTTGAGCACTGGAATGGGGATTAATCTTGCCTATGAAGTCCAGACCCCATTGCTGAAATGGGGCTTCAGCTTTGACTAGAACTAGAGGCAGTGCCGAGAGCTTCTGTTTACCTGCGAATAGTTGACAAGGGTTGCAGGCACGCACTTTGGCATTAACGTCCGAGAAAAGTTTTAGCCAGTAGTACCCAGCCCTCAGAATCTTGTAAGCTATAGCTCTCCAAGCATGATGCCCCCCACAGATTCCCTCATGAAATTCCTCTATAACCCGCTGAGTTTCTGATTCGACTAAACAGACTAACAGGAAACCGAGTGGATCTTTCCAATATAACTGACTTTCGGTGATACAAAATTTAACCGCATGAAGTTTTAGAGTCCTGGATTTTGATGGTGATAGCTCATTTGGGAATTTTAGAGTTAGCAGGTATGATACTATGTCTCTGTACCAGCCTGATGATATGAACTTCTCTTCGATCTTGTTTGGGCCTGTTTGCTCATCCAACTCGTTTAGGTTCGTGTCTTCGTCGCCTTCCTGTAGGCAATTGATATCTAGGGCTCTGAAATTCGACTCAGCTAAGAGTTTGGCCAGGCCTTGCCCTTTTACCAATTTGGTCGGTTTGACTTCCAGATCAAATTATTGGATTTTGGCGAGCCATCGCCCTCTTTTTCCATCGTTGTCTAGTTGTACCAATATATCTTTCACAGAACTGGTAGGCACGTACGCAATTATCTTTGAGTGTAGTACATACGTTCTGAATGCCTTTAATGCTTTTACCATGGTGTATGCCTATTTTTCTATTATATCATACTTCAGTTCTGCATCTCTAAGGCTCTTGCTGAAAAAGGCGATCGGTTGTTTGAATCCTTCTTCGTTCTTTTGTAGGAGCACCACGGTGATAGTGTGTTCGGAGGAAAATGAGAAAATAAGACAATCTTTCAGATAGTCTGGGCTCGCTAACACAGGTGCCTCGCTTATGAATCTCTTAATATGTGCGAATGATGTTTTGGCCTCGGTTTTCCATTTTACTTCGCTGTCCTTTTTCAACATACCTGTGATCAGTTTTACAATTTCAGCGAAATTCAGGATAAATCTTCGTAAAAAATTATTTTACCTAAGAAAGATTGAATTTCTTTTACATTTCTGGGAATATTTATAGTATCTATTGCTTCAATCCTCTTAGGATCAATCCTGATTCCATCCCTATATACGATATGACCCAAAATCTTACCTTCCCACATGGCTAAATGTGATTTCTTTGGGTTTAAAGATAGACCAAACCTGTGGCATTTTTCGAAAGTCTGTTTAAGATGTATCAAGTGTTCTTCGTTGGTTTTAGAGAAAACCATCAAATCATCGAGGTAAATGACTATGAACTTATTCCTTTCTCCTATGAAAGTGATGTCCATAGTGCACTGGAAAGTGGCCCCTGCATTCATCAAACCAAAAGGCATTTTGTTTTACATGAACGTACCCCATGGTGTGGTGAAAGCGGTTTTTTCTCTGTCTTGTTCATTCATGGCGATTTGATTATAACCAGAGAACCCGTCGATCATAGACATTCGGTTGGATCCATCTACCTTTTCTAACACGTGGTCCATTTTGGGCAGCGGGTAGTTATCCTTGAGAGACGACTTATTCAAGTTTCGGAAATCCACACACAGTCTGATTTCCCCACTCTTTTTCCTGACCGGGACCAGGTTTGCTACCCATTCTGAATATCTCAGAGGTACTATTATTTTCGGGTCTAAAAGTTTCCTAACTTATTTTTCGATCATGGGTAACAAAAAGGGGTTGATTTTTCTAAGCTTTTTCCTAAATGGTTTGACCCCAGGATTTAAAGGTATCTTGTGATCAATTACGGAAGTGTCATACGTTCTTAACTCATCATAAGACCAGGCGAAAACATCCTTATACTGTTTGAGTAGGTATTTGTACTTAATTTTTATTTCGGGAGGGAGGAATTTGGATATTTTTACCACCCTGGATTCTTCTTTGGTTCCTATATCACAATCCTCCACTTCTTCTAGTTGGGGTTGTAAGGTGGATTTTACAGGTACGTCGTTCTAATCAAAAAGTATTTCTAAAGGAATCAACCCTTTCGAAATTTGGTTGTTTTTAAGGACCAGCATACGATGATCCGCAATTTTTTCTCAGAAAGCTTTAGGATCTTCCCCTTCTGGCATGATCCATATTGGGTCATTTTGATTTTCTTGGTCTACATGAGTTTCAGAGAATTCACCCACTGCTTCAATAAATTTCTTAATTTTTTCGTCATCCTCAAAGACCTGCCAGTGTTGGATATTGTCTGGTATAGATGGTCTGTGTCTGATTTCAATGTGATACTTCAATTTGAAATTCATGGGAGGAGAGAAGGTTGAAGCCACTTTATCCAATGTGTCAGCATGTAAATTCTCTGCGCGCGGGATGAAATGGACATTTACAGACGAGAAAAAGTTTTCCATGAGATCCCAGGCACAATTACTATATGATCTTAATATGGGATGCTTGGCTTGGTACTGTCGATTTATTTGTTTGACTATTAACTCATCATCTTCGTATACCTCTAAGTTATTTATATTTATCTTCTTGGTAGCCTCTAATCCTAATACCAACGCTTCATATTCACATACGTTATTAGTGTAATCTAAATACCACTGCAGTCTGTAGGAAAAAGGAACCATGAACTTTCCTTCGGGAGCCACTAAAAGCACTCCTGCACCAGCCCCTTCACAAGATGAGGCACCGTTGAAATACATTTTCCAGACACCAGTGCTACATAGATCCTCTATCAGATAACTTGAATCTTCCTTCTCTATATCATTTTCCTCCGGAAAACCATCTAAACCGTCATCGAAAGATAGGATACAATTTCCTAAATCTTGATCCGCAATATAAATAGGGAAAGTGTTCAGGTTTTGAGGGTCGCTTACCGTATATGCTAATCTAGTTTCTCTGTACAACTGAGTAAACTGACCACCAAACACAGGAATTGTGGCAAACTTCATGTCCAATTGAAGAGAACCCCTCAACTTGGCTCCCCATGACCTAGACAACAGTAAGCCATACTTAGGGGGAATATCTGCTATAAACACATCCATCAGGATACTCTTAACCGGGACCTGCGTCAGGGTAACTACCAAATATTTTATCATCCCCATACACTTAACCCTTCTTGAGTCAAAAGAGTAAAGATCTCCATAAGGTCTAGTGATCTGGAGACCCAATTTGTCCATAATAATCTTAGGCATAACGTTATGGGAGGCTCCGGAGTCTAACATGAAATTATGTAGCAATTGATCATACACATTTAAAGTGATATAAAAGGGAGCAATGGTGTCTTTGGCCCCTTCAAAATGGGGAACACAAGTGATGTTAGGTTTTTCATCTTCCAGGTTTAAAACATCAGACTGGCTTTCTAGCTCAGAGACACCCATCGCTTTGGTAATCTGCTTCCGATAAACGAGGTTTTTTGCTAATTCTACCAAAGGGATTGGTATCTTAATTTTATTTATCTCGTTTTCAAAACTGAAAGCTCCACTCACCTTGTCTGTTTCTTTGGTTTAGAATTCCGAATCCTTCCTTTCTGACTTATTCGTCTGGATCGCTTTATTACTCATGGTCCTGGTTGAAGACGTAATTTTATTAGTTGTTTTGGTTCCTTGTGCTTGGGTCTCAAATTTTTCCACTTTAGACTCTTGTGTGATTACTAATTTCATTTTGTTGTTAAGTAATAGGGCCTCTTCCGAAGTGGGCTCATAAGTTTGACCTCTTTGAAGGATTTTCTTAGGTTGAGTGGTTGAGGTGGGCTTACTCTTAGATCTTAAGTTGTACATAGGTTGGATCTCCGCCATTATCATTTCAGTTTCTTGTTGAGAGCCACAAAGGTCAGTATGATCACTTTCTTCACCCTTAACCGACGGTTGTTGAGCGTTTAGAGATTTTTCATAGTCTTCTCTAGTCAGATACAGTTGCGTGCAATCATCACCGAAGTTCGTGACATTATTATCTGAATCTCCAAAATCTTGGAGATCGCTCATTCCTATAAAATTTTCGCTCTTTAGAGGAGATTGAATTTTTTGATCTTCGTTTTTTATTTGTCTTTGCTGGTTCGGGGGGTTGGGGTTCCTCTTGAAATCATTTTTGGGGAAAGAGTCAGCTTTGGCCTGTTCAAGCTCCATTCTGGATATTTTATTAGACACTTCTTTAATTACTCTAGCCATATCGTCTACCCTATCATCAGCGGATCTATTAGACCCTAACGGACCCGCTTGTTCTCTAAAGCGTTTGGTTTCTCTATTTCCAGTTTCTATTTTAGCTTTAAGCTTACCAGAAGCCATCATATTAGACTCAATTTCTATAGCATCATCCTGCATTCGTTTTAGGGTGGCTCCCCTTCTTTCCCGCAAAAGGAGTGCGAAATCCGGTTTGAAAGCCCCGACGAAAGTTACTTTGGCCGCGGGTTGGGATGGTTTAACCTCGGCTGGGATTTTGTTATACAGTTTGTTGAATCTTTGAATAAATTCCATGACTGTTTATGAATTCTTTTTTCTTAAAGACCCAAATTCGGTTAAATAATATAGATGGTATTTTCTGTCGCCCCATTGTCTGAGGAAAGCATCTTCCAAAGCATCATAAGACAAGATAGATGCTGCAGGGAAGCTCCGAAACCAAGTTTGGACCTGGCCTTCGAAGGTTTGGACAAGAAGTCTCGAATATACATCCTCTTGTTCGATACCTAGAATATCTGCGAATTGATCAAAGAAACTAATATGTTTGGCCACGGTCAGATCCCCTTCCTCGGTGAATTTTGGTAATTTTTTTATGTAATTTTCGGGAAGGTCGTGTAGAGGGACGGGCAATACTAAGGGAGCATATCTGGCTACAAATTTCGCAAACACTCTAGGAGGGGGGGCAGGCCCTTGGCCTCCAGCTCCTCCTAGAGGGGCTCCTCCCCCTCCTCCTTCGATAAACCCTCCACCTCCTCCTATAAACCCTCCACCTCCTCCTCCGGCGGCTGTCATCGTTATTTGTGGAAAGTTGTAAAGGGTGTTTTGGAAAATTAAAAGGGAGTCTTTATTTTCTTCACGAAGAGGAAAATCCGATGAGGAAAGATAAGGAACACGAGGACTCGGTTCCTCAGATTTGCAATAGACGAAATCAAGAGAACCGACGGGTATGGAAACCGAATGTGTAACACACTCTTTAGAATTTGGTGAGGTCGGGAAATTTAACTGAAGTAAATATGGTATGTCAACTGCCGACGAACTTTCAAGTGGGCCCTTTCCTTTGTGTACTAAGGGGATTGTCGGATGAATCTAACTCCTAACTTCAGAGCAGTTTGGCGTTAAAACTTTAGTATCAAAGAGAGGACTGTGTGAAGTTGAGGGTTCATAAGAACTCTTAGTCTTCAGTTGTGGGGTTTTAAGTTTGTAAAATGCAGCGGTTGGCTTAAGAGAGCCTCTCACCTTTAGAATCTTCTCGGGATCAGTAACGGGCATAATCTGATTACCATCCGGGTTTTGTCTGGTATTCCTTCGACTGGATGACAGTTTATTATTTGTGGAGTTGCCAAGTGAAATATTAGGAAGCCTTAAAAGGTGTGTACTCTTTGTTCACTATCAAAGGGTAACACTTTCAACGAAAAACAAATGTCGTTTTCCCAGGGAAAAATATTTCGTAACTTCGGTCCCCGACAACGGTGCCAAAAATATGTTGTTCCAGAGTCTGTACTTAAGGCTTAGAAGTACAGTGTCTAGGCATCCGAAAGTGGGTAAAGGGTGGAAAAGAGAGAAATGTCAACCTTCGACAAAGGAAACTAAGGAATATTTATACGTTGGCGTTGTCTAGCTTCCAACTATTCCTGGATGGTTATATCATGTTCAATCGCTGCCCATGAATGTTCGAGTTCGACCCGGGTAGTAGCTGTTTTAAGAATAGTGTCGAAAATGTTTAAGGCAATGTGTGTTTGATTTGATAATCCGGGTTCGATGTTGGGTTGTGTTGGCACAGGGACAGTCATGGAGGAATAGTGAAAAGGGAAAAAATTTAGAGAGAAATTAAGTGTTGTCTCAATTTGGTCGTATAAAAGAGAATTTATGGTTTCGGAAATAAAACGGGGTGCAAATCAAAGGCTCTTTCCTGTAACTGAGTTATATATTAATAAAAGGTATGAGGTGGGAGAAAAAAATTTAGCTGTCTATGGTGTAAGGCTCCTATCAAGGGAGAATCTCACATATAAACAGGTGAGGAAAACTGTAAGGAAATAACCCGATGTAGCATAAAATATATATAGACTTCTGAAAGTGTTGACTGGTCTTACACCTGTTGATAGCTGGTACAGAGGAAAAACAATAAACAATTACAGAAAACCAAAATTCATTCGCTATAGTAGTGGTCGTACTAAATTATAACGAAGCATTCATCAGTTATGAATATGAGATGAAATGAAATATAAGATACAAGAAAACAAACTCATAACACAGTCATGACGGAATTGAGAATCTTCATATTTGCTTTGTATTAACTCTCAAAGTGTAAAAACTCTGTTACAATCGACACAAAAAGGCCCATCCTTGTTCCTTTCTTTCTATCGTATATTTATATAGTTTTACAATAAGATAGAAACTCAATCGTTACAAAATTTCGGTTATGATAGGGAGGAGAGAAATCGCTCTGTTTCTTCTTCTCTGTCTTCACTTGGTTCCAGACGTTTATCCTCACACATGCTCGGTACAGGTGACACATCTTTCAACCAGTTGAGATATCAGCCTTGACGGTTCTGCTTGACAGTTGGCTTCAAAAAAGTAACATTCTCAGGCTAACTGCGACAGCCTGGCTTCCATCTCTTTGTCTATTATGTCGATAGCGCATAATTGCGCGCTTGGTTTAATCATACATTTGTCTATTTGGACTATGTCCGCCATAGTCACTTGGGAAATCTCGGTCGAATATCGTTCCTCTTTTTCCTTTAGATCAAGCGAGATTTTTTCCATATTCATTTGAATCAACGCCTCGGCATTACCCCTGCTATCAATGCCTAGCAGATTACCATCTATATAACTAAAGGCCTCCTCCAAGGAATTTGTTACCCTTTTGGATTGCATCTTGCTTTCCGAGATGCTGTGCTCCCGTTCTTTCAATAGAATGTTTCCTCTGGTCTTCTCCGAAATGGTGAATCTGGGAGTGATTCCTAAATCCCTGTTGTTTTTGGCTATCATAGCCTCTTGGAAGGCGTCCCATGATGCTCCAGCTTCCCTTTCTCCAGCACTTAAATTCTACAAAACTTGATTAACCAGAAAGCAGTTGACCCGAATCTCCTCTACCTTGCCGAGTAAATTTCATTGGGCCGCAGAGACTCTACCCCAAATCTCCATCGCCTGGGACTGAAACATCCCGATATCTATCACTTTTCTTTCGGCGATATCCACCCTAGCTTGTAGCTGTTCGATCAAATCCTTTTGCTGGTTTGCTTGCATATGACCATCCCGGACCACCAGCTGTGCTTGCTCGAGCTTAGTCTTGAGTAGCTCTATCTCGTTCTTATCGGCCAACCTGACCTGCTCTATTCCTACGCTCGCCTAGTCTTTGGCAGTCTCTGTTGTTGTGGCTAGTCTGGCTTTAAGGGTCTTGATGAGGCGATTTTTTTCGTTTAAGATGGTTTTTCAAAAGCTCGACTGAAAATTGATTCACCGAGGCATATGCTCCTAATGTCCCTGCTATTTCAGTCGCGAATTGTTCATTCTTCTTGTCTTTTCCATTAGTTATAACTTTGTATTTCTTGGTCGTTGACTCTCCTTCCTGATAAAATTCTCTTTTTACCACTGCCTTTCTCTTCTTATCGAAGAAAAACTCTTTCGGAGGGAGTTCTTCTACCCTTATAGGCCTCAACTCTTCATTGAAGATCCATCCTGCATCAATATTTCCTTGAGTCGACTGCAATGGAGTAACTGATGTGATAGGTTCTCCGACCTGCTTTTCTGATTTTCCCAGAGTAGTAACCAAACTTTGTTTCTTCGGAGGATCAAGAGTCTTTATTTCTTCTTTCAGACTCTTGGTTTGCTCTCCCTCGTCTTGGTGTTTTTCTTGATCGAGGTTCGCATCTTTAGAGACTTCATCATCTCTTTGTTTCACTTCCGCCGTACTCGAACTCTCACCCCGCAACACTGCGGGAAGACAATTGCGTCGATGTTCTTGGAATTTCATAACATCGGCTCTTTCCTTGGGTGCCAAGGTTTATATCCGAGCTAGGATCTCGGCATAGGACTTCGCGCCTCAAAAAATGTCATCAGAGGGTGAATTCTTGTGCTCAAATCTCTTGAGCCCGCGACTGGCCAAATGATTGCTCACGACCCTTTGCGGATCGTGCTTCTTGTATTCAATGAGGACCAAATTTAGGTCTTCCAGGGCTGCTGCCTCAGCTTTGGCATGCATGAAATCTAATAAAGAATAAGAATTTAAATGAACAGGAAAAGGTGGCCATAGATTCTTTGAGTATCCCTTAAGCTCCTTGCTTATACCACCGATTACTATTTGTCAGGCAACCTCACGAAAAGCCACCTTGTCGGGAATGAACAATGGCAATGCATGCGGGGGAATGGAAGCCCCGAAAACTCTGAGGTATGAAAATTTGGATTCTACATACCAGTCTGCTATGCTACTCAGATTTGTTACTATACTGTTTGAGATCCTTGGTGGTGGGTGACCGAAAATAGTGACATGCAGAGGCAGCATCACCCAGTTGAAGATTTTGTACACGAAATTTGTCTCTTTGTTTTCCCATAATTTTGAATGATAGATGTGTATGGGCTCGTCTTTTGCTGGAGTCCAACTCCAGCTCATTAAGGGAAATGGTGTCAAAAAAAAAATGACGTCCATAATGTATGCAGACATGAAGAATGAAGACGCCTTTCCATTCTCTTTCTGTGCCCGATACTCTATGACCCGACTGGTCAAGCTGTCGGACAACATTTTCGCCCAGTCGAAGGAATTTCCTTCGGCGACCCGAAACATTAGAGGCACCCACGGAAGAAAAAAATGTGAGGTGTCCTCTCTCCCGTATAACCTACATGTCATCATGGCAACATACTTGTACTGTGGTTCTAAGGAAGCTATTGAATATATGTCGTGGCTATCAGCCCTGAACTTCGCAGAATGAGAAACCCAATCTCTTATTAAACTGGACATGGTTTTATCATACTGTACACATTCCTTCTGCTTGAACTCATCCAAGAATTCAATGTCATATGTATATTCAGACGTTGTGGGCAGCTTATACATGGCTTGCAGAAGTTTCGGCCTGAAAGTCCCAATGGTGACTTTCTGCTCATTCATGATGGTTCTGGTCGGTATGTCCACATGTTCTAATGCCCATTGGACCATGTCATAATATGGAAGCAATCGTGGCCTGGATGCTACTTTATGCATTCCGAATTGAATGACGATCTTATACTTGGTGGTTATGTCATCTTTTTCATTGTCGTTGGAGTCATCGAAATAATCCACCAATTCAGCCTGCAGAACATCTGAAACGAATGACCAATTCGGGACCGAGTCGATACTTCGAGGCGAAGTATCAACAATGTTGTCCGAGCCTTGTCCCGAAACCTCAACACTGGCTTTGGATGCTTTTCGGGGAGCCATGGCTGGAGATTGTGCTTTAGCTCTTCTGCGATAGAAATATGTATACATACAGAAGTCAGCTCACTGATAAAATATGCTCCGCATAATATGAAAATTCATTTGTTATAATGAACCAGCTCTTCTATATATTCGAAAACTTGGTACCTTTTAGAACAGGTCTGTCAAATCGTGTTTAGAAATAAATTTAGCCATAAAAATCCGATCTTTATTCATCGATTTTCCCTATTTCCTCATTAATGTCATAAATTTTGGCGGTTTAAAATGTCAGTTGGCGTATGGAAATAATAAGGCTACCTCGTAAATCATGCAAGAATTGAAACGCGGGATATGTATTGATTTAGCTTAATTAATGCGGTTTTACCAACGATAATCAGTATTTCGGTACTCGTTATATCGGGGATTTTAATTTAACACTTTGAACCTCTAACACCCGAGACTGCGATGATCGATTTTAGTAAATAAAAATGTAATCATGATTAGGGGCTCAATTAATTTCATAATTATTATATTCTCCATATCGCGACTCGGAGCTTCGAAAATAAGTTTCCGGGAGGTTTGGGTGCCGAGATGCGAAACCGCGAGATCGCGATAATACAACTTAATAAAAAGGGAAAATAAACTCGGGTTTAGTGATTAATTAATTATGTTTATATACTTATCGTGATTTCGCGAGTCGAGGTTTAGACGGTGTAACTTTTAAAAAAGAAAACGTCGAGTGGCGAATTGCTGACAGAACGTTTACCATGGTTTAGCTTTTACTTTTAACCTTGACATGGGTTACTAAAATAAGGACTTCGTGTTCTCGACTATCGTGGCTAAGACAATAAAATTTTGGGTTTGGTGAACGCCGAGGTGCGAAAAACCGATGACGTTTAATCAAGGTTTATGAAAACTTTACTCCCGTTACTGCCCTGGGTGAAAAATTAAAATGATTTCACCGTTTCATTGCTCAGGACGTGTGAACTATGTGATTTATAGCATCTGACCTACGAGATCCCGAGGTAGAACAAAAAGAGGAAACATTTTTATGAAAGGTAGGACTCGCCTCGAGAGTACAATAATCATCGTTGTTTGCGTGATAAAGCTTCAGAGATTTTGAAACCACAGAGGGAAAATACAAAAACCATATTTCGATTTCGAGCATAAAAAAATGAAATTTGTGACAAGCTGGAAAAACAAAGGCGGCTCCAACAGGGGGTACCCCCCCTCTGCACTCCCCCGCATGGAAGAGTGTACATACTTCTGGGGTGTAAATACTTCATGGGGTATAAACCCAGCTGAAAGTAAAAGACCTTTGAATCAGGAAGATAATCAAGCTCCACAACCAACAATCTCCCGCTTGGAGACTGATCTCAACAACTCCACCACTGTTGTATATGTTGGACTCTAAACCTTCTTGGACCTGGAAAATTCCTCATCTTCATCTTCATTCTTGAAGACCAACTAAAACTGAGCATAAACTCAGTTTCTTCCTGGTTACTCCCTTTGTTAACATGTCTATAGGATTCTAGCTAGTGTGTATCTTTTCCAACTTCAAATTTCCATCTTCCAAGGTGGATCATATGAAGTGGTACCTCAAATGTATATGCTTAGTCTTCGAATGGAAGGCTGAGTTCTTTGTAAGATGAATGGCACTCTCACTGTCACAGTACAACCTGATATTCTCTTACTTCTTTCCCAATTCCTCCATAAACCTCTGTAACCAAATCATCTCTTTACTAGCCTCTGTAGTAGAAACATACTCTACCTCTATTGTTGAAAGTGAAACAACCTTTTGCAATTTTGAAATCCAACTTACTGTTGTTCCACCTATAGTAAACACATACCCTGTGGTACTCCTCCTGCTATCTTTATCACCTGCTATATCTGAATCAACATATCCTTGTAGAACAGTTTCTGAACCTCCAAAACATAATGCATGATTAGCAGTACCTCTCAAGTATCTGAGAATCCACTTTACTTCCTCCCAATGTTCTCTACCTATATTATTCATATATCTTCTCACAACTCCCACTGCATGTGCAATATATGGCCTTGTGCAAACCATTTCATACATCAAGCTTCCAACTACTGATGAATATTGGACCCTAGACATGTATTATATATCCTCCTGTGTCTTGGGACACATTTCCTTAGTTAATTTGAAATGGCTAGCCAAAGGTGTACTAACTGGTTTTTCATTCTTCATTCTAAACCTCTCCAACACCTTCTCTGTGTACTCACCTTGAGACAATGTCAGTTTGCGATTTTTCCTGTCTCTTGTTATTCTCATAGCAAGGATTTTTTTTGCAGCTCCCAAATCCTTCATCGCAAATGAATTGGCTAATTTCTTCTTGAGCACATTTATATCCTGCATATTAGACCCTGCAACAAGCATGTCATCTACATACAATAGAAAGATAATAAAGCTTCCATTTTCTAGCTTTTTAAAATAAACACAGTGATCAGAATGACATCTACTATAACCCTGTTCTTTCATAAACCTGTCAAACCTCAGATACCACTTCCTTGGAGCTTTCTTTAGGCCATATAAGCTCTTCTTCAACCCGCATACCAAATTATCCTTCCCTTTGACCTCATACCCCTGTGGCTGCTGCATATAAATCTCTTCCTCCAAATCCACATGGAGAAAAGTTGTTTTTACATCTAATTGTTCAAGATGCAAATCTTCTACTGCCACAAGACTTAAAATAGTTCTAATTGAAGTCATTTTAACAACAGGAGAAAATATTTCATCAAAATCTATACCTTTTTTTTT
Organism: Picea engelmannii; assembly: GCA_009831015.1. Lineage (NCBI taxonomy): Eukaryota > Viridiplantae > Streptophyta > Pinopsida > Pinales > Pinaceae > Picea > Picea engelmannii. The sequence goes on from ML777552.1 coordinate 65,700, forward strand.
GTGAAAACCCCTTTACAACAAGTCTAGCCTTGTACCGCTTTTCTACTCCATCTTCTTCCTTCAACTTGTAAACTCATTTATTCTACAATGCTCTTTTTCCTGCAAGCAACTGAACCAAGTCCCAAGTATGGTTATTTACCAAGGAATCCATTTCCTTTTTCATGCCTTGCTCCCACATCCTTTTTGTGTCTACCTGCATTGCCTCTTCATAACATTCTGGTTCACCAGAATCAGTCAACAATAAATAATACAATGAAGGAGAGTATCGTTCAGGGGTTATACTTAACCTAGTAGATTTTCTAACAACACTTGCAGGTGTTTGAGGTACCTGCTGCTCATGTTGTTGTACATTTTGATTTTCTGGTTCCTTTGGAATTTCGTTTTTAGTGATCTCATCAAGCACTGTGTATTCTTGTTTTTCTTTTTCCTGTTTCTTTCCCTCCAACTGATCTCATCAAGCACTGTGTATTCTTTTTTTTCTTTTTCCTGTTTCTTTCCCTGCAACTGATCTTTGTACATGACCTTCTCATTGAATATGACATCTCTACTCCTAATGATTTTTTTATTTTCATAATCCCATAAGAAATATCCAAAATCATTAACACCATATCCAATAAGGGTACACTTCTTGGATTTTGCCTCAAGCTTTGTTCTATTTTCTTTATCAATATGGACAAATGCTTCACAACCGAAAGTTTAAAAAAAAAAATAGTTTAAATTTTTCCTTGTCCATTCCTCCTCTAGAATTCTTCCATCCAAAGAGCTTGAAGGTCCTCTATTTATTAAGTAAACAACAGTATCTACAACATCTACCCAAAACTGTAAGGGAAAACCAACATGCAATCTCATACTCCTTGCACGCTCCATGATTGTCCTGTTCATCCTTTCTGACACACCATTTTCTTGTGGTGTTCTTGGAACTGTCTTCTGTCTACGAATCCCATGGTATGAACAGTAATCATCAAACTCCTTGCTGCAATATTCACCTCCATTATCTGATCTGAGACACTTCAACTTTTTTCCTGTCTCGTTCTCAACCAAAGCTTTCCATTTCTTAAAAGTATCAAAAACATCAGATTTTTGTCGAATGCAATAAACCCAAGTTTTTCTAGTTGCATCATCAATAAAGGTAACATAATAATGAGAGCCACCAAGAGATGATACCTAAGCTAGTCCCCATACATATGTATGCACAAGCTCTAACCTTTCACTCTTATTTTCTTTTCCGACTCTGAGAAATCTGACTCTCTTATGTTTTCCATAAACACAATGCTCACAGAAGTCCAAATCAATTTGTTTAAGATCTGGCAAAAAATTTCTTTTATGAATTATCTGCATCCCCTTCTCACTCATGTGTCCAAGCCTATGATTCCACATTTCTATATCCACTCATGTAGAAGCTAAAGATATAGAAGAGTCAGTATTACCAGTACATAAATACAATGTACCTACCTTCTCTCCTTTCACTATCACCAATGATCCTTTGATGACCTTCCACATCTTATCTATAAATATGGATATACAACCTTCACTTG
>ML777552.1:67284-157805 GCA_009831015.1 Picea engelmannii
CAAATGAACCTGTCCAAAATCACCTTGAACATAATCTAGAAAATGTTTCCTATGGGGTGTGGCATGAAATGAAGCCCCTGAATCTACTACCCAAGACTCAGAAATATTATCTATAGAAAGAATCAAAGCATCTTGTAACACATTACCTGTTACATTTTCTTCTTCATTTCTCTCTTGTTGTCCATCTCTTTGTTTCTTTGGAGCTCTGCAGTCTTTCTTCATATGTCCTTTATTCCCACAATTCCAGCACTCTATCTTTCCAAGTATGGATTTGGATTTTCCTTTCCTAGAATTCCCACGGTTCCCAAAACCCTTTCCTCTATCCTTTTGTCTTCCCCTATTCTCCATGTTCAACGCATTTCCTGATGTCTCACATGTGATTTTTCGTCGTATTTCCTCACTAAGGATTACACCAACAACATCATCAAATTTTAAAGTATTTGAACCAGAGACAGAGTTACTTACAGCCATGACCAAGCCGTTCCAACTTTCTAGCAATGAGCAAAGGATTAGAAGAGCCCTGACCTCATCATCAAAGTCCACTTTTACAGAACTTAGTTGATTAGTAACTGTATTAAAATCATTTAAATGATCTGCAATAGACCCACCTTCCGACATCTTTATATTAAATAATCTCTTCATTAGAAATACCTTATTGTACGCCGAGGGTTTTTCATACAATTTGGCGAATGCATCCATCAAACCCTTTGTTGTCTTTTCTTTCAAAATATTGAAAGCCACTGACGCTACCAAGATTAGTCGTATCGTTCCTAGATCCTTTCTGTCAAGAATCTTCCATTCTTCATCCTTCGTAGCCGCCGAATTCTTTGCTATTCTGCCCAATGGTAGGAATAGATCCTTCTGATATAAATAGTCTTCCATCTGCATCTTCCATAACTGGTAGTTTTGGCCGTTAAATTTCTCGAACCTAAACTTTCCATCTTCCGACATTGCTCCCACTCGAACTAGGAACCCTCTTTTCTTGCGAGTTACCTCTCGCTCTGATACCAATTCTTAGAAAAAATAGGACCGTGGAGCAATAAAATAAAACAAATGCAGAAAAAAAACACATAAGATACACAATACAATAGAGACATAGATTTACGTGGTTCACCCAGTGTAGGCTACATCCACCAGAGAAATTGTCAGGTCCTTCCCTTATTATTATCCAGCATATGAAGGGATACAACCTACAACAAACCCGTTGTAACTTCCTCTTCTTTCTCTCACAATATCCTATCTCAGAATACAATATTCTCCATCCACCATAGCAGCAATACATTTCCCTCATAAAAGAGGGTTGCCTTCTAGGGAAAAAACCCTAACATAATCTCTACCATTAGATCTACGACCTTATAATGAACGGTATGGATTTACAATGAAATTACAATATACATTTACAAGGCAAATTTTCCTTCAGGGGATTTTCCCTAGAACCCCCGCTTGCCCCCATACCCCTCAGCTAGGGGGATAGCCCCCCCGGACCCCATAGAGGGGGTACCCCCCCTCTGCACTCCCCCACGTGGAAGAGTGTACATAATTCTGGAGTGTAAATACTTCATGGGGTATAAACACGACTGAAAGTAAAATACCTTTGAATCAGGAAGATAATCAGGCTCCACAACCAACATATCATGTCGATAGATGAAGGGGTTACTTCAGAGGGTGATCGCGTCTGTAGAGGAATTCCACTGGCTGTGGAATGGTTTGAGCGAGTGTCTACCTCTTCCTATGTGGGCGATGTTGGTGCAATTCTCAACCTTAGAGCTGCTGGCAGGAGAGTCATAACCTTTGTTTTGTCTATGCAGAGTTTCATCAATTCCACACATTGTTCAGGGTTCTAAAGAACTTATTCCATTTGTGCTCGCATGGCTATTGGGTCTTACTTAGGTTTCACTTCTAGTTTGTTTTGCACATCTGATTTTGGTGGCTCATCCAGTCCTTCTTCTTGGTGTGCCTTTATTTCTTAGGCAACCTCACCCTTGGTTAGTGAGGTGACTTGTTGGTTGCTATCGGGTTCCTGCTCCTCTCTTCTTCGGACATCTTCCTCCTGTTTTGAAGACTAAAGTTGTTGTTCTTGGGTGTTTGGATTCAAAACATCTAGCATCGTGCTCGACTCAGGGGATTTGGTGTCAGGACCAGAAGTTTCTGGTTCTGTCTTGGTTAATTCTCTGGTTATTTGTGGGGGTTGTCGCTCCACTATTTCTGGCGGATCGAGCTGCATCAGCTCTGAGGTTGTGGTTTGTTGTGGAGTGGTTGTGAGTAGTTTTGGTAATTGGAGTGGTGGAGGGTACTCAATGAATTTGGACCAAAATGTTTCAGTCTCTGGGTCATCTTGAATGTCAATGATAGTGGTGGCTTTGGTCATGCTGCGGGTTCGGGGAGCAGCATGTGAAAGGGTTTGTGGGTTTAGGGGTTTGTTCGACGAGACCGCAGTTCTGGGCCTCTTCACCACTTGTTTGGTACCAAGTACATCGCCCAATATCTTGTTAACCTGTGCACATGACAACACAACATCGTCTGGTAGTTGTCAAAGGGGTGGTATTTTCCTCCGCTCCAGCTGTGGTCTCTCTTCTTCCTCCATTGAGTCTGTTTGGGTCAGAGAATATATCTTCTTTTGCTTGGGGCTTGAACTCAGTCCCTCTACTGCTTTCTTGTATTTTTTCTTGATTAGCTCCACAGGAAAAATGTAGTGCATCCCTGATTTACGTGGGCCACATTTAACTCCTGGCCATGATATGACTTCCTTATCAAAAGTTTCCTCATCCAAATAGAATGGTAGCATCCATGTGTGGAAATGTTCCCAGATGGCATGTCTCGGCTAGACAAATGTGTTGTGTTAGTTCATGCTGAAGGCGATATTCCTCATGTTGCAATTGAGGATATCCTGCAGGATGCACAGCCTATGCATTACATCTATCATAGAATTATACCATTTGGAAAAGGTTGCATTGTTGAGTGTTGTGTTCTCCGAGTCTGGTCTAGTTTGCCACGACTTGAACATCTTCTCCATTCACCCCTTATCAAGTATTTTAAGTTGTATGCCCATGGGTGGCTTCCATTTGAGCATTGTGAATTCCACAAGTAGGTATCCATAGGTGAAGGTTCCTCCCTTCTCCTGTGCTTCCTCGCAAGCTACTAGTAGTTCCTCCAACAGGAAAATAGACCAATTGAACACTGCTCCTTGTGTGCAAAAGTCGGCGACTGATAGTGCATCTAGAGTACATTATCCCCTATAGTAAGACCTCATGGCCTTGTTGGCTATGATGTAGCAGCCAGTTCGGACCATTTCGGGTAGTATTGGTTCAATGTATGTTGTGCATCCTCCTCTCTTTGTGTTAAACTTATTGTATAGGCTAGGCTCACCTTTCTTTTTCCTGTGCTTGTTGGGGCCCTGAAATCCCTTCGACACATCCTCTCCTTGGGAGGATAGTCCAGTAAGTTGTTGGATATCATGTGCATGGATTGGATATCACTTATCCAACCATAGACTTATGTCATGCACTCTATTGATCAGAAATTTTGTGCAGCGTGCCATCTCGCCTATGGTACCAAAGACTGGTAAGTCTCTCAGGTTCATGATGGTTGAATTAAATAAGTTCATGAATCCTTGTTTTGGTACAAATTGTATGTCCCCGGCTCCATTCGGAGCCATCTCCCAAAAGACGTATGTGTGCATCTGTGGGAACAAGGCTGAATCCGTGAGATCAAGGTCAAGGAGATTGACTTGCTCTATCTTCCCTTTGAGATCACCCACAATTTTGACTCATGGGTTGCAGGGCTCATCTGGGATCGCTTCTTTAGACATGGTGCCTCGACTTGTTGTGGCTCTTGACATTCTCACTACTGTAACAGGTAAGATCTAGGGTTACGTCTGCAGCTTTTACAATGGGCCCAACTGGTTTGCACTGCTGAGTTCAAAAATGGCTATGCTCATTTTAGAAACAATACATTCTCAGGTGAGTTCTGAGAGCCTTATACTTGGCTTAATGAGTAAGTTTTAGCATTAACTATTAATCATCATGATCGTATGGATGCAATCCAAGTTTGAGTTGTCTGACTAGATGGTTTAATCAAGGTAAATCCTATTGGGTGATATTGGTATTTACTCATTTGAGTGGAATAGGGACATGGACGAATTGAGACCTTTCTGTTTGACGGGTGGGTGTCCCAACGCAAACTTCGATGGCATCTTGGCATAATGCGGATTTATGGCTTAACAACATCAGGAAGGGTACTAGAGTGGAAATAAAGGTTGTGACTAGACTGGGTTTGTGTCGACCTGTAACTCAAATTGGATTCGGATTCATGGCGCCTCTGACCACAAAGGTTGTCTTTGTCATTCTTAATGACTTTCATTAATGGTAATTCTCATTCTTCAGGTCTTATACTTTAGAGTCGTCAATTATGTATCAACCAACACTTAAACCAAACAAAGGAACTATGTGTTATGGTGCGACATTGCGCACATGGACATTATTAACTGAATTTACAAAATTTCAGAAAGAAAACGAAACTCAAATCTAACTAGTGTACAAGATCTATCGGATTGGAGCGACTGTCCTTATTTCTCATTTTTGAGGTAGGTAGGGCTTCAAGCGAGCACCATTCACCCATCCTGGTCATAGCACACCATCCAGTTGCACGAGTTGGACTGCTCTTGAGGGTCGGATCTCCACAACTATGAAGGGTCCCAACCAGTGCATACACAGCTTGCCAGGATGCTTCTGGTATCTGTTGTAGTAGAGTAAAACCTTGTCCCCTTTTGTAACTACCTTGGTATTAATGTGTCGATCGTGCTAATATTTTTGTCTTTCCTTTTCCATGTACTGATGGAAGTCTGCTAGAAATATAGTTTCCTCGATTTCTTGTAGCTCTACAAGTCTCTGTGTTGGCACAGGGGTAGACCCAGGGTTCAATGCTCAAGAGCACACCAACAAATCCCTAACTACCAACCCTTTCAGAAACACCTATGAAGAATATGAAGTCTCACCCGAGGTAGAGGTAGGGGTGGTTGCAAGACTCAGGTGTCTGTAACCTTAGCTGGGACACAGATCTGTGATTATCTTTCTTACAACGCACTTAGCAGCAATTATTCCTTAACATACATTCATTAATATACTTCAAATAATTCACAGAGCATCACAGTGAATGCTTATACTAAGAATGATTCAGTGCTTATTCACAACAATATAGGTTAGATTCAACAGATCAAACACTAAGCATCTCATATATCAGATCTAATGTTCATTCATTCATCAACAACACAGAGCATGACTAGATCTACTTAACCACATCAAACACTTATCTAATAAAGAGATGCATACATAAGAGCTAAGCACAAAACACTATACACACAGTTATCATGGTTCACCCCCACCCTGGGGCTATGTCCAGAAAGTCTTCTTTATCTTATCTTGGTCAAGTAGTTACAACACAAAGCTTCAACGACCCTTACTTTGCACAGGACAGAAGATATGTGCAGCTCGCTAGATTCTTCTTCCTTGCTCTTCAGCATCAGACTATAACAACCTGCACTTATCTCTTTGATCTCATGCACAGAGCACTCTAAGATACATACGATCACACAGATCCCATTACTAGCACTAAGATTTCATTCATACATCACACAAATGTACTACATTACTATCTCCCCTATCTTACTATCTATATTTCATATTTATAGATTACAAAATGGGCCTAAACATGGGTAAACCCATGGGTCGACATCCCTTTCCTGTTACATCAACCCAAAACCCTAAAATGGACCCCAAAATAGGTCTTGCTTCCTTATTTTCTGCTTCGCTTTGCGCTCCTTCCTTGGCAAGCTGTCACAGTCCCAAAATTGGTCGAGTAAGACCAAGTACTCTTCAAAACTTGGTCAAGGGCCAACAGGCCCCCAACACTCACCTGTAACTCACCTCGAGTCACTCAGGTCTGACCAATTCCGCTTCGAATGCCTCGAGCTTGGCTCAAGCGGCTTTGACCTGCTGCAGTACGACAGCCTCTTGTTCAGTAAATTCCTCGAGTACTGTGTCATTGAGTGGTCCTTCCAGGCGTTGTTCTGCAGTGATGACACCTTATTCGAGTTGAGCTCCCTGGATTTCATGTTCGGCAAACATTTTTCATGCCTTCTCTTGGAGTGGTTGTAGTCGTTGAGAGACATCCATTACTTTACTTTGCAACATGTGTAATTATTGTTGGGCTGTGTGTTGCTTTGCAAACCTCTTCATTCTTTTGACTGGGGTCACGAACTTCAACTGCACTTGTAGAACATCTACATGCTGCTTTGCTTCATGGAGTTGTGCCTCCAATGTCTGCAATTTTGGATTCTCTACAAGGGTTTCATAGGTCTGGGCGCTTTTGGTGCTTAGCTGCCTACATTCCAAAGCCAAAGTTTTTAATCGGTCGACTGCGCTTCAAGCAGTGGCTTCTATTAGATCTCTTATCTCTTGGGGTGTCTCAGGCACGGTGCGGAGCTCCAGATCTGTGACAATCTCAACAATGGTCTTCTTTCAACGGACATGGGGCCTTCATTAACTTTGTTCTATCCATTCTGGTACTATCCAATGGTCTAGTGGTAACCCATAACTGTTTTTCGATCTGTTCAAAGCGGCGGTCGAACGGGTATATCAGTTCCAATGGATATATTTCTTCATAGTGGCGAAGTACTCTATGTCTTTGTTCTGATATCTCGGTGAAGCTCCCATTCTGCAATTATTCTTACTGCGAAGTGTCCTCTAGAACCTCTTGTAACCTTACAGTATTAGCCATTTTCTTTCTTAACTTCCTAGCCTTCTTCCCAGTGAGTTTTGTCTCAGTAATGCTTTTACCATTCTGATGTTTATCTTCTATGGTCTTAGTTACTTCGCGTTGTGGAAAATATTTCTTAGGGTTCCTTGATAATACTTCTTCTGTATCAAAAATAGATAACTCAATCTTTTGCGGATCCTCAAGTGTTCTCTTAGCTTCGACATCGGAGGTACTAATATTAAATATTTGCGATCTTCTCTTTTGTTCTTCAATCAAGTGTGTGATCCTTCTGTTCATAAAGTCTTTTAACTCTTTCTTCTTCTGTTCCAACACTTTTTCTTCTTCTCTTCATCTGGCCTGTTCTCTATCAATCCATGGTTTTCCTATGAGCATGGTAAATGGGGCGTTGTCTTCAAAAATTTTAATTATCTCAAAGTCTTCCTCTATCGAAGTTCCATTGATAGTCATAGGTATCTGGGAAAGCCTTCCACATAGGTTTACTATCTTTCCTCTGAAGAAACTTGTTCCTCCTAGGGAAGGGATCATGGCAGGCTTTCCTATAGCTTCCCAAGTTATTTCTGGTATAATGTTCACTTGCGCTTCTTCATCAAGAGTACAGTCAATGTCAAAGTCCCCTATTCTTGCTTCGATTTGCTCCTTTTCTTTGAATATCTATGATAGCCTAACATGTCGGTGGTCATTCAAGGTATCTCTCATCTATAGAAATATCTTTTCTGATTCCTTCTAGGTTTCTACTATAATCTTGGTCTCTTGATCTCCCTCAGGGTTTGCTTTTTCTATATTCATCTTCTCAAGCCTAGTAATCATTCTAGGGCAATCCAATACTTCATGGTCCATAGCCTTACAACATAGGAAACTAGTTCTTCTCCTAGGGAATTCTTTAGAAAGATGTCTCAGTTGTCTGCAACTATAACAGAGGGTTAATCCTCTCATCCATTTAGATGTTCCCCAACTCCTTCTGTACTGCGCACCAAGATCATGGTGTCTAACCTGCAATTTTTTTTTCTAGGAGCCTGCATCCACTTGTTAGTCCAGACATTCTTTCGATGCATAGGTATAACATATCTATTACTATACTTATCAGATCTATTCATATCAAACTTTATTTCATCTATTAATGCCCTAGTTTTGAAGCTAGGACAAAATCTATCAAACATACCTAGATCCATGCTTTAGAAACAAAACATTTCACTTATCTTACTTCTACAGAGCACAAAGATTCTAGATCTAGAATTTTTAACTATTCTTACCTTTATCAAGGCATAGAGCTTACAAATATTACCTTTTTCTTCGCAGATCTGACTTCTTTTCTTCAGATCTGACCTCTCTTTCTTCAGATCTGACCTCTTTTCTTGGCACAAAGATTCACAGGTCAAACAAAACACTACGCACCAGGGCAACAGATCTACGCACAGATATTATTTCACACAAATATTCTTCTTCTTCAGTTCCCAACAATCACAGTTCCAGGTCCCAACATCGGAACAATTTGTTGGCACAGGGGCAGGCCTAGGGTTCAACGCTCAAGAGCACATTGACAAAGCCGTAACTACTGGTCCTTTTGGAAACACCTGCAAAGCAGATGAAGTCTCACACGAGGTAGAGGCAGGGGTGGTTGCAAGACTTAGGTGTATGCAACTATAGATGGGACACAGATCTGTGATTATCTTTCTTACAGTGCACTTAGCATCAATTATTCCTTAACATACATTCATTAATATACTTCGCAGAAGTCACAGAGAATCACAGTGAATACTTATACTAAGAATGATTCAGTACTTATTCATAGAAATATAGGTTAGATTCGACAGATCAAGCACTAATCATCTCATATATCAGATCTAATGTTCATTCATTCATCAACAACACAGAGCATGACTAGATCTACTTAACCACATCAAGCACTTAACTAAGAAAGAGATACATACATAAGAGAGAAGCACAAAACACTATACACACAATTACTATGGTTCACCCCCACCCTGGGGCTATGTCCACAAATTGTTCTTTATCTTATCTTGGTCAAGTAGTTACAACACAGAGCTTCAACGACCCTTACTTTGCATGGGACAGAATATCTGTGCAGTTTGCTAGATCCTTCTTCCTTTATCTTCAGCATTAGACTATAACAACCTGCACTTAGCTCTTTGATCTCATGCACAGAGCACTCTAAGATACATCCAATCACACAGATCCCATTACTAGCACTAAGCTTTCATTCATACATCACACAGATGTACTACATTACTATCTCCCCTATCTTACTATCTATATTTCCTATTTATAGATTACAAAATGGGCCTAAACATGGGTAAAACCACAGGCCCACATTCCTTTCCCATTACATCAACCCAAAACCCTAAAATGGACCCCAAAATAGGTCTTTCTTCCTTATTTTTTGCTTCACGTTGCGCTCCTTCCTTGGAAAGTTGTTGCAGTCCCAAAAGTGGTCGAGTAAGACCAGGCACTCTTCAAAACTTGGTCAAGGGCCAACACTATGCACTACTGATTCTCCATCTATCATACGTGTGGCTCGTGCAATGTAAAAACTTGGAGTGATGAACTCTGTAGGCACCATTGTCTCTCTCCCATAAACTAGCTGGAATGGTGTGTATCTGTGGAGTTTCTTTGTGGTTGTCCTATAGGCCCATAGTACCACTGAAACTCTATCAGCCCAGTCCTCTCGGTTTGCGCAATAGACCTTTGTTAGTCCCCTTTCCAGGATTTTGTTGAAGGCTTCAACTGTTCCGTTGGCCTGTGGGTGGTATGGACTACTCTTGTGATGTTGAATCATAAATTCTGCTGTAAGTGTTGCAATAGTGTTGCTAATGAAGTGAGCTCCCTGATGACTAGTTAGGCTCCTGGGACATCCGAACCTGGAAATGATATTCTTGAAAATGAACCTGGCAGTAGTACCTATTGAACAGTCCTGTACCATTGTTGCTTCTGCCCAATGGGTAAGGTAGTCAGTTTTGGTAATGATGTATCTAGCCTTTGAATGTTTGGTTGTGGGGTTGATTGGTCCGATGAAGTCAACTGCCCATTTCTCAAATGCTTGTAGAGCTCTAACTGGTTGTAATGGTAGTTCATCTCAGCATGACGACTTTCCTATCTATTGACAAACATCACATGAACTAGCATATTCTTTTGCATCCTTGAAAATTGTTTCCCACCAAAGTCCTGCCTGTAGAACTTTCTGTGTTGTGGCCTTTCCTCCGACGTGGCCTCCGAAAATTCCACTATGGCATTCCCAGAGTATATCCTTCCTTTCGTGATCCAAGACACATCATCTAAGAATGTTGTCTAGCCCTAGTTTGTACAACTTTCCGGCGATCAGCAGGTAATCTGTTGCTCTAGTGACCATATGGAATTTTTGGGTTGCGGAATATGTTTCAGGACAAGCCCCTATAGTGAGAAAGGTTGATATGTCCTCCAGATATTCTGGTATGGCCTTTATCCTGAATAAATATGCATCTGGGAGCTGGTCATCCACTGCTCCTCCACTTTCTCCTGACTCTAGTCTGTATAGATGGTCGGGTATGAAATTGCATCGTCCCGGATTTATGATGACTTCAAAGAAAAATTCCTAAACTAACAGAGGCCATCTACAAATTCTTCCTTCTAATACATGTTTTTCAACTAGGTATTTCAATGTGGAATGGTGAGTAAAGAATTTGAAATGAGACCCTAACAGATAGTGTCTAAATTTCTGTAAAGCGTAGATCATTGCTAAGCCATCATGTTCTGCCATTGTATAGTTGTGCTCCGCTTGCAACAACTTCCAACTCACAAAGTAGATGGGATGATCCATAGCTCCATCTCCGGGTTGCGTTAGGATAGCCCCTAAGGAAATTCCTGAAGCATCTACATGTACGTGAAATTCCTTCTCCCAGTCTAGGAATATCAGAATCGATGATGTAATGAGTTTTTCCTTAAGTGTCTCAAATTCTTTGCCACATTCGAGAGTCCACTGGAAGGTTTCAACCTTTTTCAGGAGGTTTTCCATAGGTGCAATAATGTTGTCATATCTTCGAATGAATTTGTGGTAGTAACCTGTGTGTCCTAGTGTGGAGCGCAATTGTTTAACACTTGTAGGCGATGTTATATTCACAATGACTGCAATTTTTGCTAGGTCTACCAATACTCCTTATCGGTAGACTATGTGGCCCAATAGATTTCCATGTGGTACGCATAAGATACACTTTCTGAGATTAAATGAGATTTGCAATTCACTGCATCTATCAAACATCATCCTTAGCAGTGCTACATGTTCCTTAAGAAGGCTATAGATTGTCCAATCATCCATACAAAATTCTATAAATTTGTGAATAAATTCCCTAAAGGTTGCTATCACAATCCTGGACAAAACTGCAGGGACATTCTTTAAACCAAATGGCATTACATTGTATGCAAAATATCCCCATTTTGTAATGAAAGTAGTTTTTCTTTTGTCTTCTTCAATAATCCTAACTTTATGGTATGATGGGAAACTATCTGTGAATGAGTATTCTTCCTTCCCTACAACTTGTTCTAGCACCTCGTCAGTAAAGGGTGTTGGGAAAGGGTCGTGCACATAGGAAGAGTTGAGGCTTTTGTAGTCTACACAGACTCTAATATCCTCAGTGTCTTTCATTCCCTGAATGACTATCGAGCTGACCCATTCTACCTCTTCTACTGCAAAATGAGACATGCTTCTAACATCTTATCAATTTCCTTCTTAAACTTCTCTTTTACTCTTGGTTTAAGACAGTATGGTATATGTCTGACATGATTGCATCCTATTTTTAACTCAATCTTCATTTCTCCCATGAATCCTTTGATTCCTTTCAATTCTAAAAAAATCTCCGTGAACAGATCCTCGTATTCCCTTAGTAAACTTTGTATTTCCTGACTAGTTTTCTCATCCCAGTAGTCTCCTACCATAGCTAGCTTGGGTTTCTCTGTAGTCCCTATATTGAGTCTACGCAGTTTCAATGGGTGGTTGTAGGAACTATCAGTTTGGTTGGGTATGGTGTTTTGGATTTCTCTGCTCCCCTCTATCTCTTTCATGGCTAGGTTTCTCAGTTCTCCTAGTTCATCTAGGCTTTCTGAATCTTTGATAATCTGATAACATTCTATGGGCTTGTCGAGCAAGGGTAAATGAATTTTAGTCCGAATTTCTTGGGTATGCTTGGGACACATGAAAAAATTTATTCTTCTGTCACTATTGGTTGTAAACAGAAGTTCTTTAATATTTTGTAGGGCTAGCTCAACATCAGGGTACTTACTTGAGAATGAGAAATCTTTGCAAAATTTAGCTGCTAGTGTTTGCTAGTCGTTGGTCTGTCTTCTGGTTTCTTCATGTATGAACCAAGCTTTCGGGATTGGGCCTAGAGAATGGGTATATACCTGAACCCATAAGTGAGAGGGTATCTCCGCAGCCTTCCATTGTGTCTCACACTATTCAATGTGTATTCTAGAATCAAATTCTCCGTTGAACAGTTGTGCAACTTAGAAATTCGTCTGCATTTCTGATTCTAGATGCTCCTTATTCTTGAACCTGTATTTGAGAGATTGTGTCACTTCATCCCAGGTTCAGAGCATGTCTTTATGAGTGGCCCACCATCTAGTGGGGTTGATCTGAAAATCTATATCTAGTACCGATATTGTTTTATCTTCTCTCACATTCTCTTCCATGTTCTGCAAAACATTGTCTAGGTATGAGGTGCCATCATATACTAGGTGTTCTCTAACCTTGGTCCCAACCCACCTGGTCATTCTGACAGTCGCGCATATTATTGAGAATGTTTCGTGTGAGCCTTGTTGCCAACTATCAAAATCCAGTTCTGAATCCTCATTTGTTGATTGTATACTTATCTAGCTTACTGGTCCATCCATAGTAGGTTTTATATAGTCATTTCTTGTCCCAGTTGTTATGGTGTATAGTTGGTATAGGTATTCTCCTTCCATATTATTATCTTTTGGTTTTGTTTATCCGGGTCCTACGTATGGATCCAAAGGTTGAACTACCTTGATTCCTTCAGGTTCAAAATTCATGGTGTCTTTATTTAGGTCGATCATTTCATATTTTTTGTAGGCCCAATCGATGCTAAGTATCTCAGGGTAGGGGTCCTTTTTTCCCATGATCTCAATGAATTCAAAGTCCGCCACTAGTTTTACTCCTGCTACATCGATTTCCACATTCTCCAGTCTTCCTATGGGAAAGATGTAGTATTGATTTTCCATTCTCAACTGAATTGGGGAATATGCCAGTCTCATTTTTCCTAAGGCTTCCCAAGTATTCTTCAGCAGAATGTTCACATCTGACCCTAGGTCCAACATGACGTCCTTAATTTCGAAGTCATCTAACTAGGCGATCAGTCAGAATTCTTTTTCGGTTCTTACTTTTCTCTGCTACACTCTCTAAGTATTCTTCTCAGAAATATTATCCCTTATCCTTTCTTCTGAGGTTTCTTCATTCCCTAGGACTAGGTATAGTGCATTGCGGAACTTTTTTGTGAGTTGTTCATTCCCTAGAATGTCGGAGAACAATTGAAACTAAAGATCAACTATGTTCTGGGGTTTCTCAAAGTGTCTTGATATGGCTACAGAGTTCCTGGGTGCAGGGGATGAAGTCGGGACTTGCACCATCTTAGGGTAAACATTTGAATAGGGGGGTTTCTCTTTCATTTCATGACTGGGAATGTTTTGGAATACTTCTATGGCATCGTTTAAGAACATTTTTTTCTTTAGGGGGTCACACCTGTCTCCCTTAGGTGTTTCTTTCTGGATATGAGGTAGAGTATCAGCGTCAGCTCCTGTCTTTTCTCCTCCTCGAGTAATGATATTAAGGTTGGGAAATTGTCCCTTAGAAATCCTTTTGATCTTTGAACTGATAAGGTTAGTTCCTCTTTGTCATACTATGTCTTCCCATTTTGCAATTAACTCTGGACAGTCTTCATTTGCGTGTTCGTTGGTCCTGCAGTGGGAGCACCATGGGTGTCTTGGGTGAGGACAATATTTGGCTAAGTGACCTTGTTCATCACAATTATAACATCTATTTGGTCCTCATCCCCCAGTTCTTCCTCCTCTGAAATCTCCTCTAGCTCCTCCTCCTCGACCTCTTACTGTCCCCTAAGGGTTTTTGTTCACCCTGAATGTTGTTCGGTCTAATATGTCCGCAAGTGCTTCCAACACTTTAATTGATTGGTAGTATGCGTAGTGGATGCACAGAACTCACAATGTACTATGTTTGGTACTGTTGAATACTTCTACATGATGGGGAATTGTCTTGGCCCATGGTCGTGGATTCAAAAAATTTCACAATATTCCGCTGTCGGTACTGCTTGGCCTCCTAGGAAAGCATGATATGGGGTGGGGTGATGGAATGAATAATTTGTCGATACTTGCGCAAGTCCTCTCGCAGGTCCTAGTGGGGTTACCATCAAAGTATGAGGAGGTCCCAGCCCCCTCATTCATGTACATTCGTTTTCCAAAGTGACCTTCTATATAGAACCTGTGGTCATCCTGGTCTAGGTATCATCAGCTCCTGAATATTTTCTGTTAGTGTTGATTTATGCCCTTTTAGTTGCACCAGATTTGCATCTACTGGGGGTCGAGTTACTCTTAAAATTTCGAGGTATCCTTCCATGGCTTCAATTTTCATCGATTGTTCCAAGGTGTCTGTTAACGTGGCTATCCGTTGTTGCGTTAGTGGAATATGATTCAGAGGAAACAACCCCTGAATGTATCACTCCCTTTGATGTTCTTCGTGTATTGGATGTGCCAACCTTCCTATGGAATCTTTAAACTTATAGTTGTACTCCCAAGTCGATTCTCCCTCTCTCTTTTGGATTTCCCGTAACTCGAACAGAGCCTATTGTTCTGACTAAGGTAGTTTGAATTCTGCTATGAACCTCGTCTGTACCTGGCCAAGTGTAAACGCTTAACCTTACGTCCCTGGTACTCTTGTTTGAATGATCTTTATGTACCACTTGAGAGCACGACCTCTCAAGGTAGTCTGGAATTCGAACAGCTTATTCGTGTCTGGAGTCCCTCTGGATCTCCAAATGGCTTTTCACAAGAACCAGTGTTTTTCAACATCTTAATATCCCTTACCCAAAAATTTTGGGTATCGGGCAATCAAGCCTCCCATGTGGCTGTCCATTTCCAATCTTGTTGTTCGTAACAATATGATCCCTAATGGTCCTACTTGTGATCTACCATGGGATCCCAATATCCTCCCTGTACTCGTGCTTCCTGGTTGTGACTGACTAACTAATTGTACTAGAACAAAACTAGCATGAGAAGGTAGTATCTAACTTACCATTTGTATAGAAGGCACTTGGGGTACGAGTGATTCAGGGTTGGCGCCACTGGATTCAGGTGGTTTTCTTTGATCTAGAGGGTCTCGTTAGCTTCCACTGGGACGATCTCTTCGGCCGGATTATCGATCTCTCCTGTTATAGGGGCTAAATATTCTCTTTATCCTCCAAGATTCATGTCGGCTTCCTCCTCTCTTTCCTCTGTGCTTTCTCCTTCTTGTGCTTTCCTGGGGGTTGCTTCCTCTCCCTGCTTCTCTCTCTTTCAATCTTTGACTGGTCATTCATTCCTATCTTCTTATCTTCTATAGTTCTTCCATCTATCTTTCCTCTGCTTCTCCTGCTCCACCTTATTTTCTCATCTTTTTGGACTATCTTACGACTCTCTTGATCTTGTCGCGCCACCACTTCTCAACTATGGTGCCTCTCTTCAAGGCTCGTTCGTCTCTCGAGTCCCTTTCTTGTTGTTTCCCCCCCATTTTTCAAAGAACCCTTTCCCTCTCTCACGCCATGACTCTCACCCCATCTCACCCTACCCCAAGTGAGGGTGTTTATGCTGCCATCTCGGTCAAGGACATAACCAACATCCCTTCCTCCATCAATAAAAACTTAATCCAAAGGGGGATTTCTCTCAACAGTCTTCCCATTGTGCCTTTCTTGAAAATTTCCTCCTCCCATGAGAAGGACTGGTGGTTTTTAGTTGCAAATTCAATTATGTATCCCTCTAGCCTGGTACTAACCCAAAAGTCCATAGCTCGTGTAACTGGGCAATCTAGCCTCTGGAGTGCTGCTAAATTTTCGGTATCCCACACACAGATCTTCTTGGTCCATCCCTAGAATTCTGGAGCTTCTTTGAGCCTCTTTATCCAGTGAAAAAATTATTTCAAGAATTTAACCCAGAAAATCTCATACTCATTGGAATATTGGTTGCTGTCATTGATTTCAACCCTAGTCATGTGCATTGTCCTTCATGTCGGTCCAAAACCCATGACTAGATTTGACATCAATGACAACAACCAATATTCCAACAATCTCCCCCTTTGTCATTGATGGCAACACTAGGGTTTTTGACCAGTCCTGAAGATAGTCAATAAACAGGTGTTCCGGGTAAAAAAGTCATAACTTCTTCATAGAGAATACAAATGACATGGGACAACTTTCATTGGAAATATTATGGACAGTAGTTTATTGTGTGTGAGTTTCAAAATCTGATGTTAAATATTGATCACGGGGCATTCTGTACAATTTCAGTCTCCCGAATAAACCAAAATTGAATAAAGTCTACCATTCTCTCTATAACTTATTTTTGTGGAGGATTCAAGGAGTGAAACTTGGAGAATTTTCAAAGAATACATTGAGTAATATTATCTATAGGATTAGAGTATTCCAATAATTTAAGAATTGCATAAATTGAAGAAGTATTAGGAAACATTATCAAGTTCTATGTGATGGTTGGTTGATGGTGATGATTTAATGTAAATTTTTATTATCTCTCATATATTCTTGGGTGGAAGGAAGGTGCAAGGATGGAGAGTTAAATAATCTCTTGATATTGGAGGATTGTATCTTCATATTGGAGGTTTATCCCTCCCTTTACATTTGGAAGTTGTAGCTACCTTTGGAAGTCATTACTTCCCTTGAACAATAACTATTGATTATTTCTCATATATTGTGCATGGTGTATTGTGGTGTATTGGTGTAACTCTTATACTATTTTTCATTTATCATTGGATATAGTTGAATTGTTTAAGTATAAATTGAAAAAGGTTTTAAATTGTACTTGATACTAATTCACCCCCCTTGAGTATCAACAATACTAGTCACTCGATCTTTCTGAATAAAAGATTGCTTCGCAGGTGTTTTACAATGATTTTCCCCTTACTTCCGCTTCTTTCCATATGAAGGCATCACAAATACCTTCCCACCATTGATCAATGCCATATATATGGATTGGCAGAATCATTCTCGCTACAGGTTCCCTTTTATATAGGGTCCCGACAACGGAACCATTTTTTTGGCGCAGATTTGATCAGAGCAGGGTCCTTCTCAGGTTACCAACAAAAGGTACCATGTAGTCTAGAGCGCTGGCATTTTCATCTCCTCCGAAGAGAAGAAGTCTCACCCTAAGTATTGTTGAGACAGATAGATAGGGAAGGGTAGGGAGAAGACTAAAGGGGATCCATAGAGAAATCATAGCTCACTCTTGTTCGTGCGCAAAATATATTATCAGATCTAGAACATCTAAATGCAAGAGTTGAACCTACTTACAATGTGATCAACCATCTAAACGTTGAACCATTAAGAAAAACTCATAATTCATAAAGAAACATTGTAATGCATAATTAACATACAAAGACACATCATATTTTAAAATTTATTCTTGCTTATTATTATCTCCAGGATATTTCCTTCATTACAGACTCAGAGTTACAAGAAAGGCTCAGTATAGACTCTCGGTCCTGAACTCATATCTCAGAGCTCCATCTCTCTAACTGGCAGTTCTAATTCATTACAAAATCATCCTTTTCTTCTCTCGACCTACAACAAGAACCAACTCTAATCCCAAAATCTAGGTGACTTTGATCAACATGACTCAACTTGACCCTAACAACCAACGATGAAAAAGGTATCAACTAATGAGTTCTTCTGCCAATGGATGAATGAACCCTTTTACAATTATATTCAGCCCTATATATAGTTGGTTTGTGTCTTCCTTGTCGGCTTGCATGCTCTCTTGTTCTATTGCAACCGTGTGTTGCTTAGATGGTGTTGCACCAAATTTTGCAACTACTTTATGTTACTCTTTCTCCCATCCTCTAATGAAGTTTGCGCAACTCGTGCATAGCCAAAAATTGTACAATTCTTTCCCAGAAATGAAGGGCCAAACAATACACATTACTTCGTGACTCCGGCCTTTGGGGGGTTTTGATGTTACAATACCCCTATCCTCTCGAAGAGGTCAATGTCGGGCTGACCACATCATAGATCCAGTGGTTAGGATAGTTCTCAAGCATCCTCATATCTACGGCCCAAATTAACTTGAGGCTTCGAGACTTCGGAGGATCCATATCCCTTACGAAGAATACCAAATGTTTTTGAACTCGTGAACACTGAATGAGTCAAGGAGTTAACACCTATGCTCCTTTTCCAAATCCAATGGTCATGACAAACCTTGGGTCCTCCCAAACGGATCTCGTTCACTTGTATTTCCAAATGAAAGGATATTCCCTTTCGAGACTTAAATCTCACTATCCTTCTCGAGTTTCATTAGTTCTAAAGGACTTAGGCACTGGCGCGCACTTTGTGCTCTTTCTCCCAAGCTTAACAAAATCCCTTTTCCTAGGAGACTCAAACAGTTGGGAGTATCGACATGCATACGAGGAAACTATGTCCAAGTTCGATGAACTCACAGTTCATCAGCTTAAACTTGAGCCACTACAGGGCTCAAGAATTTACATATACAAACCATATAGTTCCTTACTTTCTTAAATATATAATCAAGCAAATATAAAGGGATATAATCTAGCCATCAAGCAAACATGTGCATCACTGCAACATTTATAGGATATCCAACTTTAATCTACAGTTACAGTCCAATTACAGAGGATATGAGAACACTTATCTATTACAGGTTGCATCCAACTAACTGACTGTGGGTGTCCACATTTCCACTCAACCATAGGCTCAAAGAAATTTATTCTTAGTTCTCTGGCCACCCCCATGTCAAGCCATGATATAACTAGGGAATTTATGCCAATTCTCAAAGGTCCTTTCTCTTTCACATCTTCTGCAAGGTTTATTAGATGCTTCCTTAGCATCAATCTTGCGACATTCTGCTCAGGTCCCATTCTCCACTAGAGAGCTCCCTACATTTTCTACTCTTCCCTTTTATTATTTTTATTCCTTGCATGCACATCCTTCCTTGAGAAGGTTATCCTTCCTATCATGTTCCTTATTTCAAAAGGAAACTCGGTTTAGTCTGGGTTTGCATGACCCTGTGGTACTTCAATATGACATTCTGCAGCTAGACCATGATTCCATTCATGGGGGTGGTTGATGGTTCAATCACCGGTCCTTTCTTCATTAATTGATTCCTCTTTGGGAGCCACAAGAGGTTTGTTATCCTCAACAAGGGAAATTTGGGTTCATTCAATATAATGAACCCTCTCTTATAGTTTTCACATTATTTCCTCTAGTGATATCATGGCCAGTACTTTCAGGGCTTTTCCCCCCATAGTCATTTGTTTGCAATTCAAACAATAATACATTTACATTGTTTCCATGCCATAACATCGTGATTATGATTAATGATTAATTACAAGTTGGGGGAAATAGTGAAAGTTATAATGAAAGTTACAAGCTAACATGTTTAAAAAATATTTCCATAGCATTCAGGAAAACTAACTTCCATAGGGAATATCACTGAAATTATAGTGAACCAACATCTTAAATATCTACCATAGGTACACCCAGATCTCTCCTTTGTCTCTACAAATTTTCAAGGTCTAAAACATCCTAGAAACTAAGTTTTTGTGAAATTCCCAAGCTGACTTGTTTGAACCTTGTTATCGCACAATTTGTACT
Organism: Picea engelmannii; assembly: GCA_009831015.1. NCBI lineage: Eukaryota > Viridiplantae > Streptophyta > Pinopsida > Pinales > Pinaceae > Picea > Picea engelmannii. Next base: position 86,943 of record ML777552.1, read on the forward strand.
TGGAAGTAAAGGAAAGGTAAAATAAAGGCAAAATGATGTAACTGGAGACTATCCTATCACTGTCACCTCAATAGGATAACTCTTTATGCTTAGGGTGGTAGGCCCAGGGGAGACATCCTCGGTGACCTGGGGTTTTGAGAAGGCAAAGGTTTAAGGCTAAATAAATGTATCCCCCTCACAAGTCACCACTGATCAGAAAGTCTGGATAAACAACCAATAAAAATAATAATAACCAGAAATGTACCTACCCAGGACAAAGCAACAAGAAACTATATATTTGAAAGATCACTTGCTAGTTAGTACTTCATATAATTGGAGACTTTATTAAATAAATCAATTGACTGATAATATTGATGAAGAAAATCAATCATGTATAGTAGAAATGATCACAATATGTTACTTCACAATAAGTGATTTTAATAAGCTTCAAAATGAACAAGAATGATGTATCATCAATGTTACAATACCAACATTCATTTAGAAGCAAAGACTATTATGCATTAGCCAATCTTTCAATTTCTTAAAGAGGCTAAAATGCTGCAAATTATAACTATAAATCAAATAGATAATGGCAAAAATAGGGTTAGTAGGTTAGGGTTAGAAGGTATTAGTAATTTTTCAAAGATTTTGGAGGTTGTGATAAAAAAAAAAAAAAAAAAACAAGTAAAAGGTCTTAGACTAGTGCATTCATAGGGAAAATTGAATCAAAATAGCAGCAAGAGTTGAAGGAATAATATGGTAATAGAAAAGACAAAGAAAAGAGGAAATTGATGGTGAAGTGTTGGCAAGCCAAGGCTTCAACCATCAAACCCTAGGGGAAAATGAGTTACTAAGGTGTAGGCAACCTGTAGTGTCCCCAAGGCCGAGCCCCGTTGCAAACCATGTTTTGAAAGGAATTGTAATTATGTTTTATAGGCTGGTGAGCCAAGTTTTGTATAATTGGTAGGCTTATGTGTTGTTAGGCCAAGGAGCCTAAGTGTTGAAGGCCAGGAGCCTGCTAATGTATTGTATATATGCAGAATGATTAATAAAATATAAACACCTCCAGGTGTAGACCGACCACGATGAATGAGTGAAGGGGGACCGAGCATCCACAAAGTGGGCAAGAAATTAGGGGCTGAAGGTGGGAAAAGGGGGCTAAATGTTGAGCCTAGAGGGCTTAATCCTTGGGGATAAGTGTTGAGCCTTGGGAATAATATTTTAATATTATTCCAAAAGATATGTGCATTATATGTTTTAACCTAAGTCCTTTTTGAAAGGACATGTGATTTCCAAATGGTGGGAAGCACGCACATTATCGGAACGCATGCAGTCGCATGGGTGACAATGTCAACCCTGACCATGCAATAAAAGCCATGATGAGCCATGTTGGGGGTTCCTCCTCCATGGGACTCACGGACTTCCAGAAGGGAAGCAGTCTGACTCTTGCAGAAAAACCCTCGTACATCCTCTGAATCATCCGAACCTGCATTGACCCTTGCATGGATTGTCTGTCACGCATTCCCAACTCCAGAGCACGAGTCTATCCTGGGCAGGGTGGAGGGGAAACGCCATTCGACTGGGGGGTAGAGGGAGTCAGTGGAATTGCCTGCGAAAATTAACACCGTGAGACCTGGCTGCCATTGCGGAGCTTGTTTGGAGAGGTCTGAGTCTGTATTACCGGTTGACTGTGGTGGTCATGCAGAGATGGGTTGCGCGTGAGTTGCTGTCTAGTGCAGGTGGTAATTGTGCCTTTGTGTGATCTCTCTCGAGGTGAGGGAGGTGGATGTTGTTGGAAGAGGTTTCTTCCAGAGAGTGTCCAACACCAACTTCAGGCTCTGAGACTTCCTGGTCCGGCCTGTTTTCGAGACCCAGAGAGGGAGTTTAGAATCGATGGACTGTGCGTGTGAAGGTGTATACTCCCCAGCAGAATAGGCATGTGGGGAATGAGAGTCTGGTAGTAGTGGGCATAATATGGCATCTTTGGGAAGAACCTTTCCAGGTATTTCTGTGTTTTTTCCCTGTAACCTCAGTCTAGCCTAGAATTCCTTGCCTTGGGGTGGAGCTCAGTCCCAGCTCAGGGGTGATCCACTGCTGAGCTGATGAGCAGTGTGGTCTAAGGCTGGGTGGTTCATGGAAGGTTGCACTTGGTTGGTGGATTACACCACTGTGACAAGATAAGTGTTTAACTATGTTTTATCACATTTTATCAATATGTTTTGGTATCTCTGTGTATTAAAGTCATCATGCATTCTGCTGTGCATTTGGATTAATGTATGTGCCATGGATTATTTATGTTAAATGTATCTTATGAATACTCTGAGCTTAAATTTATTTCACTGTGTAAATGCACGTGATTAACTATGGATGAGAATGTGTTATTCTGCGTAGTAACACCTACACAGTAGAATGGCCAAAAAGGCTGTTACAATTGGTATCAGAGCGAAGTTTCGACACCGAGCCTAGATGGGCCAGTGGAGCGGTCTCTGGACTGAGAATGAGAGGGGGAAATTGAGTCGGAGGACCAATTTCGGACCCTGGTTTGCTCCAAAGTGTCAAGGAGACGCTTGACGAGTTTTTATTAAGAACTTAGGAAGTATAGCAGTGCTATGAAACCACAGGCTGGTGTGTTGTATGGCCACAGGGGAGACAGGTCTCTACACCAATGGTGTTAGAACCTTAGGATCTGTTCGGGAGGGAAGGCGAGCCCTCGTGACCGTCGGATCTGGAAAAATGTGCGTAAGGATTGAAAATTCCTTTGGAAATGGCACAGGAGTGTGGAAATCGCGATACGCGAAGCCCCGAAGAAATCTGAGCCTTCCGATTGGGAGGACACGTGTCACAAGATCCTCTCTATCGGGGATTCATACATCGAAGGTCAGAGAAGGAAGTCCTTCGACTTCGCGAGTGGCGAAGTCGCAAGAGAATCGCAGTCGTCCATGTAAGGGGACATGTGGCAGCAATCGCGGAGTCGCGAAGTGCCGAGAGCCAAGGCTCGTGTGGACACATGGAGAAGCCATAAGGTAGGAGTCAACACTCTGTTGACTTCTCACATCTCATGGATTCAGAAGATAAGAGCACGGGAGATCGACATTGAAGCTCGCGAAGTCGCGAAGTAGCGAGAACGAGAGGAGAAAAGTCAACATCGCTTCTCGGTGTTTCATGAAAGGGACGTGCTAGGGTTGGGCACCCCAACTCATGAAGGTGCGAGTAGCGAAGAGTGGTAACACTTAGACTTAGACCTAGACTATGGTCATGTGTAGTAGACCCTAGCGAGGAGAGAGCCACACCCTTGTCGCATCTCGGGTATCAGCATTTAGAGGAATGAGTCGAAGGTTTTCGACTCACGAACTCGCGAGATCGCGAGTTGCGAAAAGGGTGACTTGGGTTTCATATATTTAATTGTCATATCTTCGTGGATCGAGATTCCGAAGTTCCGAAGTCCCAGAAATTACAGAGCCAGACAGCTCAGAAAACTTTTTGAAGTTGAAATGTCTTTCGTTCTTGTTCATATTAGTTATAAATGTTGTGGATCGTTCATGAAGTTTAATGGCCTGACAAATTTCAAATTCAATTGCACGGTGCATGTGCAGAGTTCAACGAAGGCCAGAACTCTAGTTAATCAACGCCGAGTATGGAGTGGGGAAGAGTGCAGATTACCCCTGAAATGGAAGACGAATGGGAAGGAAAGGATGTTAACCTAGGAGTCGAAGGATCGAACTCTAATGGGCATGGAAAAAAGATGGATAAGGAAGAACATATGATGCAACTCATCGAAGGATTGCAGAAAGATGCCCAGGCTCACCTAGATGATAGCTGAAAGATCATGAAAATCCAGGATCGGCAGGGTGAATTCAATTTAAAAATGTTGAAGAGCCTGGAAAGAATAGAGAAGAAACTCAAGAAAGAAAGAGACTCAAGTACGACAGAGAGTCACAAAAATCATGGGAGAAGAAGCAGATCGAGGAGTGGTAGCCGACACCACAGTCACTCCCAAAGACATTCCGACAGTAAGACACACAGTAGTTCAAGCCCATCCCCTACCAGAAAACATCAGAAATCTAGAAGAGAGGAATTGAAAGGGGAGATGAACAAGATTAAGCCTCCAACATTCGATGGAGAACATAAGAGGGAAGAATATGTCGAGACATGGTTTCTTGGCATGAAGAAATACTTCCAATTGTAGAATTATTCCTCCCATGCAGAAGGAAGGATTGCAATGTACCAACTGAAAGGAAAAGCGTCCATGTGGTGGGATCAGTTTGTGCAGGTTCAACACATCAGAGAGAAAGAGGTCACGTGGAAGGAATTTAAGAGGTATTTCGAGAAGAAATACCTGACTAAAAGATACCATGACAGAAAGTTGAAGGAGTTCTTCGAACTCAAGTTGGGCAGTATGACCATTGATGAGTATGAACGAAATTTTCTAGAAATACTGAAGTATGTTCGATTCATCAAAGGTGAGGCTGTCAAGATTCAGAGGTATCTGAGTGGACTACCACCTTCCATTGGTGATAAGATTCAATATGATGACCCTAAGACTATGGAAGAAACAATAAGAAGGGAGAAATTCTTATACGAACAACAAAGAGAAAGGCCTACCTTTCGGAAGGCTTGGGATGACCAGAAGAGGTTTAATAAGGAACAGAGGCAGAAGGGAGACAAGCCTTCCTTTTTCAGAAATAGTCGTCAGGGACAGCCTTCATTTAGAGAGCCAAGAAGGACTGAAGAGGGTGCACAAAGACAAAGACTGACACCCATTCAGTGTTGGGGTTGTCAAGGAAACCAAAAGTACCGATATTGTCCCCATAAAACTGATAAGGCGAGAATTGTACATATTGTTCAGCAAGCTGAAACAGTGGAGGATTTGGGCAGCAGAATGCCAAGGATCTACGCAGCCCTGGACAACAAGCAAGAAAAATTTCAATCGCACATGATTGAAGTGGAAGGTACAATCAACAACCGACCACTTGTTATTTTAATTGATTCAGGGGCTAGCCATAGTTATGTAGATCCTAGAGTGGTGGAAAGTTTGCATCTAACGAAGAGAAAACATGAGAAGTATTGGTTAGTGCAGTTAGCCACAGAGACCAAGAGGAAGGTCACTGAATTGGTTAAGTCATGTTCGGTGGACATGAAAGGAATGAGCACTAAGGCTGAATTGAACATTCTGCCTTTAGGCTCATATGATTGCTTAATTGGGATGGATTGGTTGGACCAACACCATGCCCTTATGGATTTTTGTAACAAGAGGTTCACATGTCTGGACGAAGAGGGAAATCATGTAACAATCCAAGGAATTCCCAGAGCCGTGGCTATCAGAGAAATCTCAGCCATGCAGCTGAAGAAATGTTACTGGAAAGGCTGTCAATTATTTGCAGCCCGGGTGGAAGAAGTATTCTAAAATATGGTATTGAATCTGGAAGACCAAAGGGTACTCAAAGAGTTTGAGGACGTGTTTCAGGAGGTGCCTGGACTACCTCCGAAGAGGGACATTGACTTTTCTATAAATCTAATGCCTGGAGCAGCTCCAGTTTCGAAAGCTCCTTATAGAATGAGCACGCCAGAGATGAAAGAGTTGCAATTGTAGCTCGAAGAGCTACTAAAGAAAGGATACATTCATCCCAGCGTGTCACCGTGGGGAGCCCCAGTTCTATTTGTGAAGAAGAAAGATGGGACGTTGAGGCTGTGCATTGATTTTCGGTAGTTGAACAAGGTTACTGTCAAGAACAAATATCCTCTGCCAAGGATTGATGATCTTTTTGATCAGTTAAAGGATGCGAAAATATTTTCGAAAATAGATCTTCGATCTGGATACCATCAAGTGAGGATAAAAGATGAAGACATTATCAATACTGCCTTCAGAACAAGGTACGGTCATTATGAATTTATAGTGGTGCCGTTTGGACTGTCCAACGCGCCTGTTGTCTTCATGTTCTTAATGAATGGAGTGTTTAGAAATTATTTGGACAAATTCGTCATAGTCTTCTTGGACGATATCTTGGTGTACTCCAAGACAGAGGAGGAACATGAACAACACTTGAGAATGGTGCTACAGGTGTTGAGAGAACACCAGTTGTATGCAAAAATGAGCAAGTGCTCATTTTACCAAAAGCAGATCCATTATTTGGGACACATTATTTCTGAAGAGGGAGTCGTTGTGGATCCTGAGAAGGTACAGGCCATTCAAGAGTGGCTAGCGCCAAGAAATGTGACAGAAGTTAGATCCTTTATGGGCCTGACAGGTTATTATAGGAGGTTCATAGCCGGATTTTCAAGGATAGCTCATGCTATCACTTCCTTGCAAAGGAAGGAGAAGAAGTTCCAGTGGACTGATGAATCTGAGAGCAGCTTCCAGCAATTGAAGCAGCTGCTCACTAGTGCTCCAATCCTAAATATTGTTGATCCAAGTAAGGATTACGTAGTGTGCATGGATGCATGTAAGAAAGGGCTGGGAGGAGTTCTCAGCCAATAGGGATCTGTAATTTGTTATGAATCCCGAAAGTTGAAAGAGCATGAGAAGAATTATGCTACTCATGATTTGGAGTTGGCAGAAATCGTCCACGCCTTGAGGAAATGGAGACATTACCTCATGGGAAAGAAATTTGAATTAAGAACATACCATAATGGTCTGAAGTATTTATTTGATCAGCCAACCCTAAATGCCAGACAAATTAGATGGCTGGAATTTCTGTGCGAATATGACTTTGATATCAGGCATATCAAAGGGAAAGACAATAAAGTGGTTGATGCACTCAGTAGAAAAGTGCATGAATTACATGCTACAACCATTAGCATGTACATAACTGAGTTGAAAGATAGAATTGTGGAGACTGCAAGTGCTGATTTGTAGTACAAAAGACTTGTAGCAAGGCTACAACAGCGTGAGAGACCACAGACCGAGGAAGGTTATACCTTAGGAACTGAGGGTCTGCTTATGTATAAAAATAGAGTGTATGTACCCAATGACCAAGAGTTGAAGCTGGAAATTTTAAAGGAGATGCATAACATGGTTTATGCTGGACATCCTGGATATCAGAAGACTGTGGCAGCAGTCAAAAGCCATTATTTTTGGCCAGGTATGAAGAAGGAAATTGCTGAATACATTGCCAGATGTATGGAATGCCAGAAGGTCAAGGCTGAGAACAGACACCCAACACAGTTGTTGCAGCCTTTACCTATTCCTGAGTGGAAATGGGATGTGGTAACAATGGATTTTATCACAGGATTGCCCAGAACAAGCAAGCAACATGATTCAATCATGGTGGTGGTGGACAAGCTTACTAAAGATGCCCATTTTATTCCACTTAAAACCACCCACAGAGCAGCAGATGTTGCTGATATCTTTTTAAAATAAGTTTCACACTTGCGTGGAATTCCTAAGACAATTGTGTCTGATAGGGACCCGAAATTCACTTCGAATTTCTGGAAAGGACTGTTCAAAGGATTCAGAATGAATCTGAACTTTAGTACAATGTAGCATCCTGAGTCTGATGGAAAGACAAAGAGAGTAAATAGAGTAATAGAAGACATGCTGAGAATGTATGTGATGGATAAACCATCAAGGTGTGAAGACTACCTGCATTTGGTAGAATTCTCCTACAACAATGGGCATCATGCATCACTGAAGATGAGCCCATTCGAAGCACTTTATGGAAGAAAGTGCAACACTCCAGTGAGATGGGATAACCCAACTGACAGAGTAGTAGTTGGACCTGAACTACTCAAAGAGATGGAAGATCAAATGATAAAAATCAAACAGAATTTGAAAGCTGCCCAAGATAGGCAGAAAAGTTACGCTGATAGTAACAGAACCCATAGAGAATTCAAAGTGGGTGACCATGTTTTCCTGAAAGTGAAAACTAACAGGAGTTCCCTAAAATTGGGAAGTTGCGCCAAGTTGGCAGCAAGATTTTATGGGCCATTTGAGATCCTGTAAAGGATTGGGCCAGTTGCATACATGCTTGCATTACCTGCATCTATGACTGTACATAATGTGTTTCATGTTTCACTACTTAAGAAATATGTACCTGATGCTAATCATGTTATCGATTGGAATGTGATTCAGGTGGAACCAGAGGGTGTCATGCAAGTGCATCCTATGCGCATATTGGACAGGAAAAGCAAACAGCTCCAGAATCGAGCTATAGAACTTGTAAAGGTCTAGTGGACCGGGTACGGTCCTGAGGATGCGACATGGGAACATGCAGAGGTTATGCGGGTAGAGTACCCGCATCTTTTTGAAAATTTTGAAAGGCTTGCAGATGTTGTGTAAAGATGCACTGAGGACAGTGCAAAAATAAGGGGAGGGGGATTGTAGTGTCCCCAAGGCCGAGCCCCATTGCAAACCATGTTTTGAAAGGAATTGTAATTATGTTTTATAGGCTGGTGAGCCAAGTTTTGTATAATTGGTAGGCTTATGTGTTGTTAGGCCAAGGAGCCTAAGTGTTGAAGGCCAGGAGCCTGCTGATGTATTGCATATATGCAGAATGATTAATAAAATGTAAACACCACCAGGTGCAGACCGACCATGATGAATGAGTGAAGGGGGACTGAGAATCCACAGAGTGGGAAAGGAATTAGGGGATGGAGGTGGGAAAAGGGGGCTAAGTGTTGAGCCTAGAGGGCTTAAGCCTTGGGAATAATATTTTAATATTATTCCAAAAGATATGTGCATTATATGTTTTAACCTAAGTCCTTTTTGAAAGGACATGTGATTTCCAAATGGTGGGAAGCACACACGTTACCGGAACGCATGCAGTCGCATGGGTGACAATGTCAACCCTAACCATGCAATAAAATCCGCGATGAGACGTGTTGGGGGTTCCTCCTCCATGGGACTCACGGACTGCCAGAAGGGAAGGAGTCTGACTCTTGCAGAAAAACCCTCGTACATCCTCTGAACCGTCTGAACCTGCGTTGACCCTTGCGTGGATTTTCTGTCACGCATTCCCGACACTAGAGCGCGAGTCTATCCTGGGCAGGGTGGAGGGGAAATGACATTCGGTCGGGGGGTAGAGGGAGTCGGTGGAATTTCCTGCGAAAATTAACACCGTGAGACCTGGCTACCATTGCTGAGCTTGTTCAGAGAGGTATGAGTCTGTATTCCCGGTTGACTGTGGTGGTCATGTAGAGATGGGTTGCGTGTGAGTTGTTGTCCAGTGCAGGTGGTAATTGTGCCTATGTGTGATCTCTCTCGAGGTGAGGGAGGTTGATTTTGTTGGAAGAGGTTTTTTCCAGAGAGTGTCTAGCACCAGCTTCAGGCTCTGAGACGTCCTGATCCGGCCTGTTGCCGAGACCTAGAGAGGGATTTTAGCACCGATGGAATGTGCGTGTGAAGGTGTATACTCCCGGGAGAAATATGCATGTGGGGAATGAGAGTCTGGTAGTAGTGGGCATAAGATGGCATCTTTGGGAAGAACCTTTCCAGGTATTTCTGTGTTGTTTCCTTGTAACCTCAGTCTAGCCTAGAATTCCTTGCCTTGGGGTGGAGCTCAGTCTCAGCTCAGGGGTGATCCACTGCTGAGCTGATGAGCAGTGTGGTCTAAGGCTGGGTGATTCATGGAAGGTTTCACTTGGTTGGTGGATTTCACCACTGTGACAAGATAAGTGTTTAACTATGTTTTATCACATTTTATCAATATGTTTTGGTATCTCTGTGTATTAAAGTGATCATGCATTCTGTTGTGCATTTGGATTAATGTATGTGCCATGGATTATTTATGTTAAATGTCTCTTATGAATACTCTGAGCTTAAATGTATTTCACTGCGTAAATGCACGTGATTAACTATGGATGAGAATGTGTTATTCTGCGTAGTAACACCTACACGGTAGAATCGCCAAAAAGGGGTGTTACACAACCCTAGGCCTTAGCATGGTTTCCTCCTTCATTAGTTCAATGACAAAGTGAAATCAGCTAGGATGAAGAGAAAATGAGAGGGTGTTGTAATGGAAAGGCCCTAGCAACGTCTTCAAAAGATAAAATGGCTCCTTGGCATAATCTAGTAGGGAATTAAAATAAGGACACCAACACGTGCTTATTTCCTAGGGTTTATTCCAACAATTTCATTAAAAAAATGCAAGTAAAATACTATAATCATTCAAGTAATGGAAGGATTGTAGAAATTCAATTACATTCAAATTCACTTACATGGAAGGATGAAGAGAAAATGAGAGGGTGTTGTAATGGAAAGGCCCTAGAAATGTCTTCAAAAGATAAAATGGTTCCTTGGCATAATCTAGTAGGGAATTAAAATAAGGACACCAACACGTGCTTATTTCCTAGGATTTATTCCAACAATTTCATTAACAAAATGCAAGTAAAATACTATAATCATTCAAGTAATGGAAGGATTGCATAAATTCACTTACATTCACTATGTATTCATCAAGCCAGGCCCTATTTATAAACCTTCCACCAAGAAAAATTCCAAAAATCACCAAGAAGAGCCTCCTTCAACAAGTGTGAACTAGTATTTCAGAAAAAAACACTAAAGGAGGGCACAAATTTCATACCTCACACAAGTGTGAGTGAAATATGATTCCTAAAAGAGAGTTTTACCTCTCTTACTTATACCATATCAATGACCTTAATTTAATTTTAGGTCACAACAGGCTGACAAGGCCAAAAATACATAATAATATTGTTTTTACATTAAATGTCAAAATCAAACCCTAAATCAAGCAAAGATGAAGACGCCATGCCCGTTTAGGGTGACATTATCCCCTTTTAGGGGAAAACGTTAGGCCTTCTTGGGCCTCAGGAACCTGCCACACGTGCCAATTTGGCACACAACTTCCTCCCAAAACCTCCACAAGCACTGGATGATGTCATGAGTGTTCTGGGTGACGTTATGAGCCTTCCAAGGCCAACGTCCTGGTGGAAAGGGCACAACCCTCCTGGGTACAGGTTTGTTGGGCTGCCTCTGGTGGAACATCCTCCTCTTCACTAGTGAAAAAAATATGATCTATATATGCCCCATGCTGGGGTGTCAACATCCATTTGGTGGGATTTTATCCCCATGGATGTCTGAATTGATCATCTCCCCATATGTACCTATCCATTTGGGTACCTGCCATCGGGTGTGGTCCTGAAACATCAACAAATACGCCCTCCATGGGCTCATAAATCACAAGGATCATAGCAATGTCAATCACATCTAATCATCAATTTTATTAAACATGTGCATAAAACCCCTTTTACTCGGACAATTGCTCAAAGACATTATACTAATAAACAAGACAAGTTTGGAGGAAGTGGCAGGGCGTCCTATTGGGCTAGTGCTCACTGGATGTGGGGTGTTTCTAGGATAAATCAAATCCAATACATGTGAGTGGATGAAGTGGTAAGGGATGTCTGGACAAGGGGTGCAGTGATAGCAGAGAAATGCATGGATTACCTATGGGTTCCTCTGTAGAGGGTGAGTTGCACATGTCATGGATGAAAATGTTTCCAAGCCCATTCATGCCTTTTATCTTTATTTTTATTGGTTTTTCTTCAAGAAGCTAGTTAAGGGACAATGCCCTGGCGTGTTGACCAGTGGTGGCAATGTTACCCACAAGCATTTCACGGAAATGAGAGGGTTATCTCATGATGAGACCCCCTTTATCTTAGCTATGCCACCAAGATCCACTACCCTGGCGTGGTGACCAGTTAATAGTAGTTTCATACCACTAGATTCCCATGGAACTAATAGGTTGGATAGTGATGAGACCCTATATCCTCTAACTAGTTCTTGTTTTATTATTTTTTATGGGTCCCTCTGTTTCTTGTCGAGAATCCTTTTAATTCTTTCTCGGGATCCATGGGTGAAGCATCTCAAGGTTTCATTCTTTGGGTTCTATATTTTTCTAGTTGCTTTTACCCTATGGGCCTTTAGCCCCTTCTTCCCACAAGGTAAGGTACAACCCTTAAATATTTCTCCAATCCAATGCTTGAACCAGTGTAATGGGATGGATGAACGTGAGAAAGGTGGAAAGTGGTAAGTATGGTGGGAGTGGACGATGGATTCTCATGAATCCCCCCAGTGGAAACTAAAAACCTATGGAAACACGCTTACTAGGGCATCATGTCATTCCCCCCAAACATGTTCAAGTGGATTGACATAAGATCCAAGCACCCGTTAGAAACAAAAAGAATTAAATGCACATATTTAAAGGTTTTGAGGATTAGAGTGACATATACCATGATACCCAGACTCATTACCTCATGGATCAATATCCAATTCTGCTACAGGACCAGGACGAGGTGATGGATGGTTTTTTTGCTAAGAAAGTGGAGGCGTTGAAGAAAAGAAAATGTGGGCCCTCCAGGTCCATGTTCAAGTTGATATATCTCTTGGTACTCCATGTCTAGGACCTGTGGACCTCGAGACATAATATCCTTAGTTATCCCTAAATTTGGGGATAACATCTGCCTCCAACTCGGGGACATGTGCTCACCGTAGAGCGCATGATAACCTCAACATCTCCTGGCATAACCTGTAACCTGCTTGATCTCAAAATAAAGTTGTTAGCAGTCATTTGGGGTGGTGATATCACCCCAAACTCATATATATCAAAAGAGAAAGAAAGTCCATAAACAAATGTGAAAATAAACTACTCTAGCATTTTTTGCAAATGGTATATACAATGAATGAAAATGCCTACCTACTTACCTGCACTTACATGTTGGTTAGATGCTAGGTGTAGTCAAATGACCAGTGAAACCATCCTAGCAATGTCTCACAATACCTGCATATGCGTTTCATTATAAACCAAAACAGTGACAAGTTAAGCACAAAAATAACATGGGTTAGAGAATGTATCATATCATCAGAAACCATAAAGTCTAACTCATGGAGGTGGGTGGGAGGGATAAAATCATTCTAATTCATTCTCTGAGGAAATTTCTCAATCCACTTCAGGAAGGGACCGTGAAAAGTCAAAGGTTCAGAAAACTGACTCAAAAGGTCTAAAAGTTGGCTACCTAGAATGTCTTCATAATCTAAATCCTGGGAAAGGATTGACAAGGATATAGAAGATGACTGACAAACTCTGAAGGGAAATTTGAAAGGCTGAGATGATAGAACTTTTCTTGATATATTCAAACTACCCTTGAACTCTAGGATTTTCCTTAGAGGAAACTCAATACAAAATACATTTCCCAACTACTCCTTTAATGACACAACACGGTAAAGTAAATGGAGGTGGTCGGATAAAGTTGTCACAAGAATCCTTCTTTCGTAAAATGATGTCCTTACTCCTATCAAGACCTAATAAAAATGGTGGTCGATAATCCTCTTCATGGAATGAATCCAAGTTCTCAGAGGAGTACTCATCAAAATCCTTAATGTATGACTGAAAATCATCAGGAAAATACAGGACTAGGTCAACCTTGGGTGTTTGGAAAGTCAAAGGTTCAGAAAACTGACTCAAAAGGTCTAAAAGTTGGCTACCTAGAATGTCTTCATAATCTAAATCCTGGGAAAGGATTGAAAAGGATATAGAAGATGACTGACAAACTCTGAAGGGAAATTTGAAAGGCTGAGATGATAGAACTTTTCTTGATATATTCAAACTACCCCTGAACTCTAGGATTTTCCTTAGAGGAAACTCAATACAAAATACATTTCCCAACTACTCCTTTAATGACACAACACGGTAAAGTAAATGGAGGTGGCCGGATAAAGTTGTCACAAGAATCCTTCTTTCGAAAAATGATGTCCTTAATCCTATCAAGACCTAATAAAAGTGGTGGTCGATAATCCTCTTCATGGAATGAATCCAAGTTCTCAGAGGAGTACTCATCAAAATCCTTAATGTATGACTGAAAATCATCAGGAAAATACAGGACTAGGTCAACCTTGGGTGTTTGGAAAGTATCGGTAACTATGTAACGTCCACGACCATCCATGTTAGGCCACGCTATGCCAGAGAAAACTTTATGTTCTCTCTGCGGAACATACTGTAACATACCCAATATCTAACTAAGCTATGCGACATAAATTTTTCAAATTGTATGCGATTAAAATATACACACATGGAACTCTTGCAGAAGCATTATATATAAAAAATAAGCATACAAATTCTTCTCTAAATACACAGATTCACACTGAAATAAAAATAAACATATACATGCAACATATACAAAAATACCCATTAAAATAAACACAGTTATAACCACACATATGATAACCCATAAGAATAAGCACATAAATAACAATGAAGCATGTAAATTTATCACACAATTTGCACTTATCTTGGTAAGAATGCCACCAACTGCATATAGACCTTCCACGAGCCTCCCAACCTTAGACCACACTGTTCCTCACTCTCAACAGTGAGTCACCCCCGATCTGAGACTAAACTCCACCCGGGTAAAGGGTTTCCTAACTAGGCTAAAGGCTCATAGACAACAGGAAAGACTCTATCTCAAGTGCCAACTCAAACTAACAACCTACAGTCCCTCATTCCCCACATGCCTGTCCCACCTAGGAAGTGTGTCCTTTCTATGCTCAACAGTCCTTCGACTACCCCACTTCCTTTCTGGGCTTCAACAATGGGCCAGACAGGAAGTCTCAGAGCACTGTAGTTGTCGTTCATCACTTTCAGAAAATCAATCCCCAAAAATTCTCTCACCCAGAGAATTGCTCATGGGCCTGAAAACCCGCCTCTTCAATATTCCATGGGCCTCACAACTCACTTCTTCAGTCCATATCCCAAGCTAACCAGATACACCGATACAAAAATGGCTATGGACACATGTTCAGGTACAGTGATGATGGTACCAAGGATAGCTCAATGGTGTGTGAATACTCATGGATGATTGACTGGATGAATGAATGATGGAAAAGATCATGGGAAGAAAAATGAAAAATATTATCATAAATGAACTAAGTCCCAAAAATATGTATGCATGTCCCCAACTTGACACTTGTCACGTTGGGAGCTAATTTGGCCCACTTGTCTCCAAATTTAGAACTTAGGATAAAATAATTATCCATACTTTATGATTTAAGAAATATTAATATAATATTCATTTTTGGCTTAATCTCCCTAGCTTAGCCCTTTTACTTAACTATTAGGCCCTTCCCTTTCCCTAACCAGTGGAGTTTAGTCCCCCATATCTTTTATCGTGGTCAGCCTGCGCACAACGATGTATTTATATTAATTATGAGACATGTATTAAAATAGGTGCACCGGCCTTTAACATCTAGGCTCTCCGGCCTAATCAAAACATAAGCATCATAGTTTATAACAACTGGCTCGCCAGCCTATAAAACATAGCATAAACATAAAGGCTCCCTGGCCTCAATATCGCGCACACTTTAGTTGTTGCACGCGATATCCTAGAATGTGCACACTTCATCATTTTACTACGCAGTACATGCGCGCATTGTGCCATGAAATGTTCCTACAAAAATGATATCAAAATAGCTCACCATCTTAAGTACATTTTCATTTACATTTACAATTGGGTTCGGCCTTAGGGATATTACAATTATATCATCTCCTTGTTGCCATTGGTCAAAATCAAGAGAAGCCTGTTGTGATAACTGTAAAGGAAACACTTGGAAATGATTTTCAATGTCGTAAATGGGGTCCATATCATAACCAACTACATCCCACTTACATCTCCCAACATGTTTGAACTCATCAATAGTATTAACCATGTCACTATATGTATCATAACATGCAGGATTTGAAGCATTCAAAGGCTCATCTATCTCCTCCTCGTTTCCCAAATCATAAAGTAGAGAATCATCAAAATTTTGGAGAGGAGGGTAACTTACTGTGTTTGTTTCTTCTTGTCCAGGAGATTTGAGGACTTGGGTGTCTTCAACATGCATCATTGTTTCATCCTCATGAGTTTCCCCTTCATCTTTGACTGTACAACATGGAAGATATACTTCGTTCGAGGAATCCATTTATTCTTCCTTCTCTGAATCATAAAACAAGGCATTGTCAGGATCCTAAAAAGGAAATTGACTAACCTCATTCTCTTATTTTTGTGCAGGGGGGAAAGGCTCATGGATGGCTTCATCAGAGAGAGGAGGGCATGTCGATACTTCATCATCTTGTTCGGTTTCCATCTCCTCAACTGTTTTTTCAGAAATCCTTTGCTCTTCCTTGTGGGGTTGGAAAACCTCATCGAGATCTTTCCCCTTAGCATTTTGTTGGTCAATAACTTGTTCCCCTTCTTCTTGGAAATCAACAGTAAAAGTTCCAAGGGAAAATAATCTTTCCAAACTGAGAGTGTCTGAGGTATCCCTAGGGTCATTGATTTTGGTCCCTGGAGAGAAGATGTGTTTTCCCTTGGAAAAATAAATGTTTTCCTCGATTTGCATGGCCATGTCATAAGCTTCATGGAGTGTTTTTGGCCCCTTTTTATTTAGAACAAACCCTAAGTGCACCAAGAGTGCATTGGTATAGAGATACACAAGGTACTTTTCTTCAGCAGTATAGGTTGCAGGAATTTGATATAGCAATCTTTGAAACCTACCCTCGAAATCCTTGACAGTCTCATTCTCATTTTGTCTTATATATTCAAGTATTTTTAGTAACGTTTGGATATCTTTCAATTTCATACCCCAGTTCTTGAGAAACATCACTTCTAATTGGTCCATATATGTGATACTAGCAACAAGGAGATTATCGTACCATTTTCTAGCATTCCCATGAAGAGTGGTAGAAAAAATTTTCATCACCAAGTCTTCAACATCATCATTGATATGATGTGTTGGTTACGCTCTATATATTATCTCCTTTATGAGTTTATTGACCCAGGGTTCATGTATGTTTGGGTTT
This sequence comes from Picea engelmannii, assembly GCA_009831015.1. Taxonomy (NCBI): domain Eukaryota; kingdom Viridiplantae; phylum Streptophyta; class Pinopsida; order Pinales; family Pinaceae; genus Picea; species Picea engelmannii. The sequence continues at coordinate 103,712 of ML777552.1, forward strand.
CCAACAAAGCATATAAAACTATCGGCCATCCTGGTAAACCAAAAGGCAACATAGCGCGCAAGGTGCACTACACCGTCTCACCCAATATAGTCTTAATGGGTGGCTATTATACTCATGTGTTTACAGCCTAGGATTGAGTCGAGAGAATTGATAACTGTGTATTGGGAGTGCTAGTGTAACTTATTAACGCAGTATATTATCATCATGATTTGTGCAGAAATATAATAACTCATTCAATTAGCACATCTATATATATTGAGACAATAAATAAGTACATGCATTCAATCACATAACACAGTTGTTACCATGGTTCACCCCCCTTTGGGCTACGTCCGCAAAGATTTGTCTCTCATCTCTTTTATTATAGTCGTTCGATCATTACAGCACTGCGTGCTTTACAATTCTCCTTCGTGAGTTTAGAATCTATTATGAGGTGGGATAGATTGCACCAAGCTCCTCATCCTGCGATCTACCCTCCTCTGGCCTCTCTAGCTCAACAACTTACAAAGGTAGGACATACAACAAAATATTACATATAATTCGACTCTCTATAATAATGAATAGTCTCTCTCTCTTGTTTCCTTCTTTTATGAAACCTAGATATTTCTACTTATATGTTTATGAATCTTCATCCATTACAATACATTACCAAAAACGCTAACCCTAATGTCGTTAGGTCTTCCATGCATGCGCGCGTGTTGTTCTTCCTTCCAGCTATCGCTTTGTGCATGCCCTCTTTCCCAAAATCATCATTGTTTTTGCATTGTTCTGCTTCCAATAGGCCCCCAAAAATGACATGTGGCTCGTCCCGAGCCACCTAACCTTTGTGCGCTTCGTCGATCTCCTTGGTGATCACCTGGAAATTTTTCTTGAGATCTGTTGCTTGTGTTTTTGCTTGCGCGGTCTTTTCCTTGAGTGTGTCTACTATTTGGGCTGCAATTTCATCACTGATTAACTCTACGCACTCTACCTGGGTCTGTGTTATATGTGTCTTGTCTTCCTCTGCCTGTGTAATGACTTCTGCCACTCACTCTTGAAGTGGTTCCATTTGATCCTGATGCTCCTTCTTCTATGTTTGTGCAGTGGTGAGTTCTGCCTGCAATTTCTTCATATCCTGCGCCCCTTTGATGTGCTCTGTGATAGGCATTGTATTTTGTCTCTAGTTGAGGTCTTGGATAGCTATGCTTATCCTCTCTTCTTCCTTGTCCCACCTTTGGACTTCTTGGTCCTCCTCTAGCTTTGTCCAAAGTTGTGTTGCATTGTTGAACAAGTTATTTTTTGTGCTAACATGTTGCTCTATCTCCTATAGCTTCTCTACTGCTTCCTTCTTCCTTTGCTCCTTTACTGTTGTTGGAGTGGTGGATGTGAGATGTTCAAGGAGATTCTCGATCTCCTTCTGATATTGATCGAATTCCTATGCAATCTGATCAATCTTCTTTGTTTCTGTGAGTTCATCCCTCTACACGGTTTGTGGAATCATCATGTAAGTTCCTGCTACTTTTTGTTCCAGTCTGTTCATGCACTCCCTCTCCTCTTAGGTCTCAAAACTAGCCTATTCTCATATTATTTCTAACGCGTCCCACTTGTCAGTTTCCTGATGTAATTTGGCTAAGTCTATGTGTGCTAGAAACTGTACCTCTTGGGTAATGCTAACCTACAACTTGTGTAGATCTTTGGATGGTATCTGTGGCAATACCAGTTGGATTTGAGCTATGTCCTTTACAGGTGTGTTCCCCATGATATTTTCCTCACATAGCATACTGGGTGTAATGTGGAATGTCGTGTTTGGATGCGGTATTGTGTGGACTGCATCTTGCTTGCCTTCTTCGAGTCTTTCTTCTGTATGCAATGTTGGTGTCCTTGTTCCTATGTTGTTGTCTGTTGTTTGTACTTCTCCAATCTACTTGAGGAATTGTCATATGTCTGCCAACTCCTCTTGAATTATGTCCCTGTGGTGTGCAGCATTGTCGAAATCCTTGGATATACAATCCTGAACCCTTTGGGATATCATATTTGCATCATCCTCCGTGATTTTTTAATATGGGGGTGTTCTTGGCGCCTTTTCCTTTTTGCGTGCGCCTCCCATCTGAGCGGTTAGTCGCTTATTTAGGGTTGTTTCTTATGGATTGGGGCTTGGTGTGGTCCCCTGTGCTTCCTTGGCCCATTTCTGTTGTTCTTGGGCTTACTACATATTATTCTTGTTCCCCTTCTCGATCCCTGTCTTAGTTTTCCCTCTGTTTGTCTGCTTTGTTTTTTTCTGGCCCATCCTCCATTTCTTGGGCACTGGGACTTCTTGAGGCCATGTTTATTCCTGCCCTACGTCCTCTTCTTCTGTATTTGTAGGTATTTCTTGGGTGAGGGATGGAATATTCCAGTCATCTTCCAAATATTTGATGGCCATGTCAATGTCTCCCTCCATGATACAGTAGCACATTTGTAGCCACTTCTTATTGGGGTCCTTCCATGCTTGTATCCACATCGCATGTCGTGTGGCCTTGAAATTGGTGATGTCCCGATAATGTGAGACAGTTTGTGGTGTTTTCTCTACATGTTGGATATGGCCTCTTGTAGGTCGCGTAGGTATCCTTTGAATACAGATGTGTTCATATTCTTGTGCTTATCATCTGGCGTGGCACCAAGTGATAAATACCTTGCTCTACAATTCAACATAGGTCTAGTGTCGAAAAATGTGTAACTTGGCTCCCTCCATCCCATGATAGCTATCAACATGAGTAGCCATGAGTCATGAGGTTTTGTTCCTAGATCATGCACATCCTTGCAGTTATCCAGAAACAAATTCAAGAGGTATGGTGCCCAGCTAATTCTGGTGACCTCGACACATTGTGTTGCAACTACGACGACCCCAGCTAGAACTTCCTCCCTGCGGCACATTCTTAGCAATTTGCAGGCCAATATTTTTGTGGCCATTTGTGTTGTGACATAATTGATCCTCTTGATGATGATTCCTCACATCCATTATGGCCCTTGACCAAGTTTTTGGATAATCTTGGTCATGTTGACTATTTTTGGGACTTCGATAGCCTGTCGAAGATGGAGCGCCAGACGAAGAAGAGATTGCGGAATCTCGGCCCGCTTTTGGGTCCCTTTTTGGGTTTTGGGAATATTTAATGGGAAAGGGATGTTGGCCCGTGTTTTTACCCATTCTTAGGCCACTTTTGTATGTATAAATAGAAGGATAGGCAAGAAAGTAGTAGTAATCGAATATTGTATCTATGTGATATATGCTAAGTGCCAAGATGTGATCTGTGTGATCAAAGGTTTTGTGCATTCTATATAGACTTGAAAAGCTTAGTGCAAGTCCCTATGTGAAGATATAGAAGGATTTGTGATGTAAGGCAAGGAAGAAGGATCTAGCGAGCTGCGCAGATCTTCTATCCTGTGCGGAGTAAGGGTTTCTAAGGCTCTGTGCTTGTAACCGATTGGCTGACGATAATAAAGAAGAGTTGGTGGACGTAGCCCCGGGGTGGAGGTGAACCACGTAAATACAATGTTGTCTACTTTTTGCCCTATTCTGATGCATTGATGTGATTATTTGCTAAGTGCTTTGAGATGAGTAGATAGATCTGATATATATGCTTATGCTCAATGCTTATGGTGTGTAGAATGTTACATATGATCCATGTGTATATGATAAGTGATTGATCTGTTAGCTATGAATAACCTATTGATGCTAAGTGCTTGAATATTCTAGTTCATAGTGAAGGTTGCAAAGCTCTGTTATACCAGCGAAGTGGTTATTGATTGCATAATAAAGAACCAACAATGTTAAGTGCTATATTAAGAGTTATAATCACATAGCTATGTCCCAACTAAGGTTGAAAATGCTTGAGTCCTGCAACCACCCATGCCTCTACCTCGGGTGATACTTCATTTGCTTCACAGGTGTTGCCGAAAGGGCCGGTAGTTAGGGTTTTGTTGGTGCGTTGTTGTAGCATTGAACCCCAGGTCTTCCCTGTGACAACAGTCCCCATATCAATATCAAATTTCTTCTTCATCTCCTCTGCAAGTTATTTGTCCGTTGTCTTATCATCAAGAAATTACGTGGGATCCATGACCTAGGATGGAAAATCTATGATGTACACAATAATATCTATGTCTATCGAGACTATCTTGTCCAACCATATGTCCCCGCCATGTTTGAGTGCTAACAATTATTTGACGCAATTGTTTTCATACTCTCCTTTTCCAAAGCGTGGTAGATCTAGCAGACCTAAAATCCCCATTTTTTCCAATCCTATTTCCCATTGAAGTGGTTTATCAATCAGTTCCCCAACCACATTCACTCCCATAGTCTGTAAGTATACTCTCTTTCTGAATTTCGGTAACTTGTATGTTTCTATAACGTCGTGATCCGATTATTTGAGCTTCTTGATCTAACCCAGCAAGTCTGGTTTCACCTGTACCCCATATGGTATATGCGAAAAAACAAGGGTTGCGACGGGTTGCTTGCAAGGTGACCTAGGTACTTGTTGCTTGTATTTCTTCGGTGGTGGTCGGCTCGAGGTTCCAGTGGCCATTGTTTTCACTTTGGAATACCATTCTGGCCAACCCATGACATCCTCTATTGTTCCTTCCATTGGGTGGTATGACACAGTTGTTTGAGATTGGTCTATCTCGACTGTTGCTTCTTGATTTGTCACCATTCCATTGACTCTTGGAGTTGCTTCGGTGTTCTTTGGTTGTGCCTCCTTTGAGGTTTATGTGTCATGGTTCTGTTGGTCCTGTGCTTCTGCTAGCATATCTATATTCATGCCCTTCAGTGCTGGTTGTTGGTTTTCTTCCACCACGGGTGTGGGGTTCACCGCAAATGTATTTGGTGATGCGATTTCGTCGACATTAACGACCTCTGGCGACTTCTGCTCTCCTTCCTGGGATTGTGCCTATGCCCTAGTTCTAATTCTGGATTGTCTTGTAGTTTGGGTCGAATCTGCCTGTTTTGGTGTGCCATAGTGGTGATTGTCGAGAATTTTTTGTCTTCAATGGTCTCTATAACCGATGTTAGTTTCACTTTGTGCTCTGTATACACTCTCTCTCTATGTTTCTTCTCTAGTTTCACAATAACCTATTTTCTCCTGTGTCTATATTTTGTATGGGCATTGTATGAATCTTGTTGACAAATCTACCTTTATGATGGGTTCAATGAACCTTCGATCCCTTCTTACTTTCCATTACTTTCCCTCATCGTCTCCAATTGGCACGATTAATGTGGAATCCTATTGGTCGTTTCCGACATTCAATTCTGCATAACTCCATCGTTTCGTATTTCTTTTGTCGTCTTTATGTTTCTCGCTTGTTCCCACTTTTGACCTGGCCATTGGCCTTATCCTCACTGAGTGTGTATTTGTAAGTGTGTGTTCACTTTCTTCTTTTGGCACACTATGATTTTGTTGGTACTATTTTATATTTTCTTTTTTCCTTTTTTTTTCTTTTTTTTTCTTTTTTTTACTGTGCGATGGGTGGTTGACTGTCCTTGTACAGCTTCAGTCAGCTCATGTTGAAAATTCATCTGAGTTTTGCACCTGATAAGTCTTTCAACTATACATCTCCTCCATCTGTGATAGTTTTTCCCTCATACGGTCCTAACCAATGCATTCTGATCTTTCCTGGGTGCTGAAAGGATTTGTTGGCATACATCAATATTAGATCTCCTTCCTTGAAAGTTTTCTTCTTGGTGTGTCTATCATGCCAAGCTTTGTCCCTTTCTTTATGAAATTGTTTGTGGAATCCTTCTAAGATATGATCTTCCTCCAAGGTCATCAACTGGTTTAGTCTCTCATGTACTGTGCCTCATTTTGTCATGTGTGTAATTGTTGTTATGCGCAGACTAGGTACTAGAAATTCTAATGGCACCACTGCTTCTTGGCCATATACCAGTTTCAATGGCGTGTGCCTTGTCAAATTTTTGCATGTAGTCCTGTAGGCCCACAATAATATTGGTATTTTGAGGTCCCAATCGTCCCTGTTGACATTACAGATCTTTTTCAGTGCATTCTCCAAGATTTTGTTAAATGCCTCTATTGTGCCATTCACTTGTAGGTGATATGGTGTACTCTTATGATGATGGACTTCAAACTCTTGAGTCATGGAATTGATAGTGTTGTTGATGAAGTGTGTGCCTTGGTCTCTCATCAAAACTCTTGGGCATCCAAATCTAGTGATTACTTGTTCAAATAAAAAGTGGGATGTTGTTTCTGCATTGCAATCCTTCACTAGTGTTTCTTCCGCCCATATTGTTAGGTACTCCGTCGTGGTGATGATGTACCTTGATCCTGTTATTTTTTCTAGTGGGTTAATTGGTCCCACAAATTATATTTCCCATTTATTGAATGCCTGTAGTTTTACCTATGGTCGTAGTGTCATCTCGTCTCTTTTGTTGGGTTTACCTACCCTTTGGAAGACATCGCACCTCTAGAAGTACTCCTTCAAGTCTCTATGAATGGTTGGCCACCATAGTCCTGCACGCAATACCTTATGCATGTTATCTTTTCCTACGTAATGTCCTCCTTCTATTCCCTCATGCGATTATGTTAATACTCTTGGTATTTCATGTTCCAACACATATCTGTACAAGATGCTATTGGTGCCCATTTTGTATAAATGTCTCGCGATCAGTTGATAGTCTGCAGCTTGGACTACCAGGTTTTTCTTCTGTGGGGTTTTATATTCCTACGGCGCAGTACCTGTTCTTAAGTACTGAATGATATCTGCAAAGTATTCATCAACGATCTGGACTGAAAATAACTGCGCGCCTGGGAATTTGTCTTCTAAATTCATAGGTTCTTCTCCATTTGTGACCCTTGATAGTTGGTCAAGTCCTGCATTCAATTTTCCTGGCTTTACTATGAATTCAAAGTCAAATTATTTAAAAAGTAATAACCATCAATGTATTCTCCGCCCCAACACTAGCTTGTTGACTAGGTATTTCAGGGTTGAGTGATATGTGAACATATTAAAGTGTTTTCCCAGTAAGTAGTGTCTGGTTTTTTGTAGTTCGTAGACCATATATAGGCCTTCTCTCTATGTGGTGTTATAATTATGTTTTGATTATGATAGCATCCTTCTCGCAAATTCTATAGGGTGATCCAAATCTCTCGCTTCTGTATGTGCCAATATAGCTCCAAGTGTTATGGCTGATGCATATACATGTACGTGGAATGTCTTCTCCCATTCTGGAAATACTAGTATTGGCGCAATGACCATGTTTTCCTTCAGGGTATCCAGACCGTGTTGACACTCGTCACTCCACTAAAACTTTGTATCTTTTCTTAACTATTTTTCCATTGGTGCAGTAATTTGCATACCCTTTGATAAACTTTCTATAGTATCATGTGTGTCCCAATGTTTCTCTTAGTTTAAGGACTATTTTTGGTGGTGGTAAGTTAACAATTACTGCAATCTTTGTAGGATCTACTAGTAAACCTTGTTTGCATACTATATGGCCCAATAGTATCCCAAACGGTGTTCCGAATATGCATTTCTTTATGTTTAATTATATCTAGCATTGTATTCATTTTTCTAACATCAGTCGTAAGACTTCTACATGTTCTTTCAACAAACTATAGATTGTCCAATCATCCAAGTATACCTCTAGAAACTGGTGGATGAATTCCTTAAACGTAGCGATGACTACTCTGGAAAATATTGTTGGTGCATGTTTTAGTCCAAATGGCGTGATTGTTTACTAGTAGGATCCCCATTCTATCGCAAAGGTGGTATTGTATCTTTCTTCATGTGCTATCTTGATCTGGTGGTAGCCTGAGAATCCATCAATGAATGAGTAAGCTTCATGTCCTCCTACATTCTATAATACTTCATTTGTGAAAGGTGTAGGGAATGGGTCATGTAGGCATGCATCGTTCAACTTCCTCAAGTCGATGCATATTCGTCCCTCCTTGTTTCTTGTCCTGAACTACCATCAGTCTTATCCATTTGGACTCTTCCACTGGTTCTATGATTTCGGCTTCGAGCATTTTGTCGATATTAGCTTTGAATTGTTTCTTGTATATCAGGTTCATTCTATATGGTCGTTGTCTGATTGGTCTCGCTTCGGCTATGAGTGGTATTTTCATTTCTCCTATCTCTCCAACTATACCCTTCATCTATGTAAATGTCATGGGAAATAGGTTGTTGTACTTGCGCATTAACTCTATTATGCTTTCTACTGTTTGTTCATCCCAGTAATCTCTGATGCTGGCCATTTTGGGATTCTCAGCTATCCCAATGTTGAATTTATTTACCTTGATCGATGCAGCAATAACTTATGATTCTATAGGTGGGTCTCGCACTTCTCTTTCGCCTTCTTCTTCCTCGATCTGAATATCACGTGGATCATCTTCCTCTAGTGTGTCTTCGTGCACATGGTAACATGACAACAGTTCCTTGATTGTCTGTTTATTCCTCTATTGCTCTTCTATTATGAGCTCGACTTCTGGTTCCTTGATGAATATCACCCCTCTTATTTTTTTTAGAGTTGCGTCTATGTTGGGTTTCTCATGCTCGAATGAGAAAATGACTGTAAAATTCTAATGTAATATCGTCCAGGTCGTAGTTCCTCTATGCAGTTTCTAGTCTGTATACCAATTTGCTGGTATTCCCTCTAGAGTGTGTATAAAATAATGGGGCCATTCCTCTTGGGGTGTCATTTTCCACAGCATTCTGCACTTCTCCAAGTGTTATGTTGGTTCTCCATGTCCATCGTACTTCTACTGCTTGTTTTCTTTTTGTTCCATGTCGAACTTTATGTGAAGTAATCACTTACATTGGTACCAATCTATGATTGTCTCTTTGTGTGCACCCCACCATATTGAAGGTGTGGCCTTGAGTGATATATCAAGTGAGAAGAGTCTCTAATTATTTAAAAATTCATCCTCATACTGTGCCAAGAATACTTCTAGATCATTTATTCCATGGAAGCTAGGTGGTTCCCTTATTTCCATGCCTACCCATCTTACTGCATGGTCTATTCGTGCACATATTCTTGTGGAAACTTCATGTAGCCTTTGTTTTCGGTTCTCCAAATTGGTATTTGAGTCTGTTTCACATGAAGTAATTCTCCGCCAACTGAGTACCCCATATGTAGTTGGTTTTATGTAATCTTCATTGCACACAATTGTCCTTTACAACTAACTGATTTCCTCTAAGTCTGGCAAATTTGGTTCTACAAACCTTTCCCCTTCTGATGGGTCTAATGGAACGATGACCTTGTATTCACCTGACTCAAATGTCATTTTTTGTGTCTTTAGATTGATTATGGCCTGGTTATCAAACACCCAGTCCAATCCAAGCAACGTTGGATATGGTGTTGTGTCGTCCACTATTTCAATTACTTCAAAATATGCTTTAGTGTGCACCCCATCTAGGTCTATTGTTATTCCTTTTAGTCTACCAATTGGTATCACTATGTGTTGGTTTGCTATTTTTAGTTGAACTGGTGAATATCCTAATGTGGGCTCTCCCATACATTGCCATGTCTTCTTTGGTAATACGTTAGCTTCAAATCCTATATCAAGTATGATATCTCCCATGTTGAAGTCTTTGATGTTGGCATTCAGTCTGAATTCCCTACATGTTCTTCTCCTTGTATGGAGGTGATTCACTCTTTTGTTCTAGTTTGCTTTCCGCTTCTATACTACATTTTTTTAATATGTTTTGCAACATTTTCACAGATAATGGATCATTTAATATTCTGACACATGATTTCAAAAATCCTTTGATTGTACTTACTTGTCCCATGGGTCTCATACTACGGTGCTTCATTTCTTTGCTGCGTAGTTAAAGTTGTCGCAATTTCCTCCTTCTGAAATTCTTGTTGGGCTTGCTTAAATATATCCTTCTCCTTATGTGCGTCAAACTGCTTCCTTGGTTCGACATTCTTCTTCACCCATTGGTGTTGTAGTGGCCCTTGTCGAACTGCGTCATTCCCTATTTTATCTCCTCTGCGAGTGACTATGTTGATGTTCCATCCTCATCCCTTGCTTCAGTTGAGATCCGCTAAACATTATGGTTGTTCTGGTTCCTCTTTTCAAAGATATTTACTAATAGTGTCAGACATTCTTTCGTATCATGGTCTGATGCGCGACAATACATACATGTTTCTCATGGAAGTGGACATTCCCTTGAATAATGTCCCGATTTTTGATAGTTGTGACATACCACTGGTCCTCGACCTCATCCAAAACCTCCTCTCGCTCATCTTCCACCTCTGTAGCCTGCTCGATCGTGTAACTTCTCCGGCCATCAACCCACTTTGTCGGGCAACGCTACTACGCGGAAACATTCTCAAACTTATATAGTATGGATTTAAATGAAGTTAAATGACTTAACACGGAGTAAACATATGATTATTGCTAACATACATAATTAATTAACAATAAATATTGTTGCAACGGAATACATGATAATATTGCAAGCATCATGGACATGCATTTTAATTGAATACAGAATTAAAACACATAATGATACTTATCTTTGAAACTGTTGGAACTCAACCAACTACATGTAGACCTTCCATAAACCTCCCAACCATAGACCTCACTGCTCATCACACTCAATAGTGGGTCACCCCTGAGATGGGACTAAGCTCCACCCAAGGCAAGGGAATCCTAGACTAGGCTGAGGTTACAGGAAAATTTGCACAGAACATCTGGAAGGATCCTCCCCAGGAGCCTTCTTACAACAACTACTCACGGACTCTCGTTCCCCACATGCATGTTCCACCCATGAGTATAAACCTTCACAAGCATAGTCCATTTGTGCTTCACCTCCCTTTCTAGGTCTCAGCAATGGGCAAGATCAGGAAGTCTCAGAGCTCTGTAGCTGGTGTTGGACTCTCTCTAGGAGAAACCACTTCCCAATAGACTCTCTCACCTGGAGAGAGAGTTACTCATAGGACTAACAACTTGCCTCTTCTACCACAAGCCTGACAACCCAGTTATTCAACCCGTTTTCAACTCAATTCCTGCAAGTTCAAGATAACTACAGTAGCAAAATTTTTTGGCTAACTCATGGGTGACAGTAGCAACAGGAAAACAGAGTTTGGACCCAGGAAACAAAGGAGGCAGCAATCCAAAGACAATTCGGGTACAGACTTGACTCTACAAAAGTGGATAGACTTGGCTCACACAATACATAGGAGACACGACTAAATCAACGGGTTTGTGACATAGATCAATCCATGTAGAGGTCGGAAATAGACTCCCATGGTTCAGAACGAGGTGTATCAGCTTTTTAGAAAAAACATCACAGGCTTCCCACCCCAAGCTATGTGAGACATCTAAAACTCCCACACAGATATCCCCTCCATTTAGAAAACTCACGGCAGAATGGATGATGAACCCCCCTCCACAACTCAATATTTGGATTATATTGCATGTACCAGGGCCGATACATGTCGCCCATGAGGCTGCATGCACTCCAACAACATGCGTTCCCATTTTGCACACGTTCCCCTTCCAGGAACTTAGGATAAAAACATACATTTCTCATAACTGTTGGAATAATAATAAATTATTATTCCCAAGGGATTAAGCCTCTAAGATTAGCCCCTAGGATCAACACTTATCCTCTATTTCCAACCTTTCAGCCCCCTTTCCTTACCACTCTGTGTAAGCTTAGTCCCCCATCACTCTTTCTTTGTGGTCGGCCTGCACACAGTGATGTTTACATTTTATTAATGTTCTGCATAGTACATAAACAAAAATCAGGCTCCTAGACTTTAAAACTTAGGCTCTCTGGCCTATTAACACATAAGCTTACCAGCTTATAAATACTTGTCTCACCAGCCTATAAAACACAATTACAATTCATAATTACAACAGGGGCTCGTCCTTGGGGATATTACAGATCTCCTCTCGGCGCATTGTACTGAGGCACCTGATTGTACTATGTGGTATTGTACTGAGGTTGTGTTGTGTTTTACTTTGGTTTCACAGTATTATATGGTTGTTCTATAGTATTATATTTTTTTTTTGCATTTTTGTATGGGGTTGGAACTGGATTAAACTGTGGTGTGGCTTGCCCTGTCATAATTTTTGCATGCACTCTATATTCATTTGATGTCCTCTCTCACATCAATTCCATAGTTCTACAATCTTTATCGTCGTGGCCCACTGACTTGAAAAAGTTTCAATATGAACTCTTTGGGACTATCTGGTATTTCTACATCATTGAGCAATGATATGGATCGTGGCCTAGTTTCTTGCAAATTTTGCACCATAATCCTCTTGTTGGTAACGGATTTGGCATTCCTGCTGCCATATACTACGTGAATGTTGGACATTTGATCTTGTGGTGTCCTTTCGTCCTACATGTAGTACACCAAACAAATTCTCATTTATCCTTACTTTTATTCTAGTTGAGTTGGAACATTAATTTCTTCAGATCCGTGTTTAGTTGTTTGATGGTTGGATCTATCTATTGATACTGGTTTTCTTCTAGTTGCAGGGCTATCTGCAGAGCCTCTACCTGTGTCTGATTTTTTTTTTGTCACAGTGGATATTTTAAGTTTGGGAGCAGTGAGTTGACAACAGGCGTCGATGTTGCATATAGGTCATGAGATATTTCAACTTTCCCTTCAGTCGCTTGAATCTTTGGTCAATCTCCCAGGCGGATTCTCCCAGTTTTTGTCTAATTTCGATCATCTCATTCATGTATTGATCTTCTAAACTTGGCTTTTAGAATTCGTTTATCAGTAGTTTCTTGATGTCTGCAATTTTTCTTGTTGTCCCTAGTGTATTTTTTGTACCTAAGCTTGTATACCAATCCAGTGTGCGATCCCTTAGTGTAATCGCTAACTGAACCAGTTTAGTATCTTTGTCTGTGATCTTTTTTGCTTCCCAAATCTTCTCACAGATGAACAAATGTTTTTTCGGGTCCTCCGATGCTTCTCCTTTAAATTATGGTAATCTGATGGTGGGGTCGTGTCCTGCCATTCTGAATGATGAACTACTACCTCCATGTGGTGTAGATATTTGACTAGTGCTACCTGAACTAGCTCCTTCAAGTGTTTCTCCTAGTGTAGTAGTACTTCCTACTTTCTGACTTCTTCCAAACTTCAGTTGTCTAAACGGTGGTGTTCTCTTTGGTATATTAGTCACACATGGGTTTATGGGTTCCACACTAACATTAATATGGATAGGATTACTGCCTTTTCTTCCCATTCTCGGACCTCCTGTCTTCCTCTCATATGTTTCACACAATATTTCCTCAATCTCCTCCACATCCCGGAGATCCTCTACCTCTTCCTTGTCACTTTCCAAGCCTTACCTCATGGCTACGACTCTCTTCTTAGTATTCAACTTGTATTGGTAGGGTACACCGCTACACGTCTTTCCAGTTGCCAAGATGCACTTGATCTGGTCGTCATGCATCATGATCAGGTCCAATAGTTCCTCCTTCTTTCCCTTATCCTTTCCTCTCATTTCTCCTCTTCTTGTCAGTGCTTCCCCCCTTCCCCCATGCATGCAGGGAAATTTAGTTGTCTGACTCCATTGTCATTACACCTTTGTTATATATTAGTATCTTGGTAGTTGTATACAACGATCTAATGTACCTTCCTCGAGGTCCTCGTCAAAAATATTTTTTTGTTGCGATATATGACTTTGTTGTATCTACTGCAAAATTTGTTATAAATCCTGCCATAATATTGTCGAGCCAAAAGTCTACTGCGTGGGTGAATTTGTTGTTTACCTGTTGTAACTGCTCTGTCCAATCCAACTGTCAGATCTGGTATATTGTGTGGTTATCCTTCAACCTTAGTATCCACTCTTGCAGTAAGTGTGGAAAATCACAGAAAAAGACTTCGTGTAAATCAGTAAACATGTATTTCTCAATATATTTGCGGGGTATTATTATGGGTTTTATGTTATCTTTCTGTGAAAAATCCAACTCTTTTGTCCTTAGCCATCTTTCGATATCTACTTTTGTGGGATTCCATGCTCTCAACATCCCCTTCTAGTGGCTTATTGCTCTCTGCCCTAATATTTTCTTGATCTGTCTCTGAAAGACCATCAACTTATCTCATCTACTCAATCCTCTTTTGTTCCTACCAACGACAACCAAACCATTTTTTGGTTATGCTCTCTATATTATCTCCTTTCTGAGTTTATTGACCCAGATTTCATGTTTGTTCGGGTTTCCAACAAAACCTCTAAAACTATTGGCCCTCCTGGTAAAATAGAAAGCAACGCAGTGTGCAAGGTGCATTGCGTCGTCTCACCCTAGATAGTCTTAATGGGTGTCTGCAATACTCATGTGTTTATACCCTAGGATTGAGTCGAGAGAATTGATAACCGTGTATTGGGAGTGCTACTGTAACTTATTAACGCATTATACCATCATCACGATTTGTGAAGAAATATAATAACTCATTCAATTAGCACATCTATATCTATTGAGACAATAAAGAAGTACATGCATTCAATCACATAACACATTTGTTACCGTGGTTCACCCCCCTTTGGGCTACGTCCACAAATATTTGTCTCTCATCTCTTTTATTATAGTCATTTGATCATTACAACGTCGTGTTCTTTACAATTCTCCTTTTCTCTAGGCTCCTCAGCCTACAATCTAACCCTCCATATCTACCCTCCTCTGGCCTATCTATCTCAACAACTTACAAAAGTAGGACATACAACAAAATATTACATATAATTCAACTCTCTATAATAACGACTAGTCTCTCTCTCTTCTTTCCTTCTTTTATGAAACCTAGGTATCTCTATTTATACATTTCTTGCTCTTCATCCATTACAATACATTACCAAAAAACCTAACCCTAACGTCGTTAGGTCTTCCATGCATGCACGTGTGTTGTTCTTCTTTCCAACTGTTGCTTTGTGCATGCCTTATTTCCCAAAATCGCCTTTCTTTCCGCATTGGTCTACTTCCAATAGGATGGAGTTGAAAGAAGGACCAAAAATCAACCATATGATAGTCAAATCTTTCCCCATCACTACCAATGAATCTAGCGAGGCATTTTTCATACTTCGAGGGAATTTGTCGAGGGTATCTCGAGAATTTATTCATGTCTAGGGGTTTGAAATTTCTTGGGTCCCATTGAGAAGTCATGGTCGGCTTCGTCATCAATGGAGTCGCCAAATAATTTTCTTGAAATTATCAAAGAGATAATGGAATCACCCTTAGTGGAGTCGCTAGGTAAACTTTGTAAGATAAATATTGTTGAGGAAAGGCTTATCGAAAAGTGTCATATTTAATGAAAATTGACTTAGTGTTCCCCAACAACGACGCCAAAATGTTATCACACAGTTTGTAATTGGAAGTAAAGGAAAGGTAAAAGAAAGGAAAGTTGACGTAATTGAAGAATATCCTATCACTGTCACCTCAATAGGATAACACTTTCTACTTAGGGTGGTAGGCCCAGGGGAGACGTCCTCAATGACCTGGGGTTTTGAGAAGGAAAAGGTTTAAGGATAAGTAAAATTTCCCCCCTCAAAATTCACCACTTATCAGAAAGTCTGGCTAAACAACCAATAAAAATAATAATAACCAGACATGTAGCTGCCCAAGACAAAGAAACAAGAAACTATATATTTTCAAGATCACTTGTTGGTTAGTACTTCATATAATTGGAGACTTTCTGAAATAAAGAAATTGATTGATAATATTGATGAAGAAAATAAATGATGTATAGTAGCAATGATCAGAATATGTTACTTCACAATAAGTGCTTTTAATAAGCTTCAAAATGAACAAGAACGATTTATCATCAATGTTACACAATACCAAAATTCACTTAGAAGCAAATACTATTATGCATTAGCCAATATTTCAATTTCTTAAAGAGGCTAAAATGTTGCAATGTATAACTATAAATCAAATGGATAATGGAAGAAATAAGGTTAGTAGGTTAGTGTTAGAAGGTAGTAGTAGTTGTTCAAAGATTTTCGAGGTTGTGCTAAAAAACAAAAAACTCAAGTAAAAGGTCTTAGACTTGTGCATTCATAGGGAAAATGGAGTCAAAATAGTGGCAATATTTGAAGGAACAATATGATAATAGCAAGGCCAAATACAAGAGTAAATTGATGGTGAAGTGTTGGTAAGCCAAGGCTTCAACCATCAAACCCTAGGGAAAAACGGATTACTAAGTTGTAGGTAACCCTAGGCCTTATCATGTTTTCCTCCTTCTTTAGCTCAATGAAAAAATGAAATTGGATAGGATGAAGAACAAATGATAGGGTGTTGCAATGACAAGGCCCTAGAAATGTCTTCAAAAGATAAAATGACTCCTTGCCATAATCTAGTAGAAAATTAAAATAAGGACACCAACATGTTCATATTTCCTAGGGTTTATTCTAGCAATTTCATTAACAAAATGAAAGTAAAATACTATAACCATTCAAATAATGGAAGGATTGCATAAATTCACTTACATTCACCATGTATTCATCAAGACAAACCCTAGTTATAAACCTTCCACCAAGAAAAATGAAAAAAATCACCAAAAAGAGACTCCTTCAACAAGTGGGCACTAGTATTTCAGCCAAAAACCCTAAAGGAGGGCACAAATTCCAGACCTCACACAAGTTTGAGTGAGAGATGATTCCTAAAAGAGAGTTTTATCTCTCTTACTTATACCATATCAATGAACTTAATTTAATTTTAGGTCACAGAGTGCTGACAAGGACAAAAATACATAATAATATTGTTTTTACATTAAATTTCAAAATCAAACCCTAAATCAAGCAAAGATGAAGACGACATGCCCTTTTAGGGTGATGTTATCCCCTTTTAGGGAAATGTTCACTTCCTGGAGCAAAACATTAGGCCTTCTTGGGCCTCAAGAACCTACCACACGTGCCAATTTGGAAAACAACTACCTCTGAAACCTCCACAAGCACTGGATGATGTCATGAGTGTCCTTGGTGATGTTATGGGCCTTACAAGGACAACGTCCTGGAGGAAAGGGAAAAACCCCCCTGGGTACAGGTCTGTTGGGTTGCCTCTGGTGGAACGTCGTCCTCTTCTCTGGTGCAAAACCTTTTATCTATCTCTAACCCTTGTTGGGGTCTCAACATCCATCTGGTGGGCTTTCAACCCCATGGAGGTCTGAAATGATCATCTCCCCATGTGTACCTGTCCATATGGGTACTTTCCATGGGGTATGGTCCTGAAACATCAACAAATATGCCCTCCATGGGCTCATAAGTCACAGGGATCATAGAAATGTCAATCACATCTAATCATCAATTTTATTAAACATGTGCATAAAACCCCTTTTACCCAGACAAGTGCTCAAAGACATTATACTAATCTACAAGCCAAGTTTGGAGGAAGTGACAGGGTGTCCTATTGGGCTAGTTCTCACTGGATGTCGGGTGTTTCTAGGAGGAATCAAAGCCAAGCCATGTGAGTGGATAAGGTGGTAAGGGATGCCTGGACAAGGGGTGCAGTGATAGCATGGAAATGCATGGCTTACCTTTGGGTGCCTCTGTAGGGGGTGAGTTGCACCTATCATGGATGAAAATGTTTCCAAGCCCATTCATGCCTTTTATCTTTATTTGTATTGTTTGTTCTTCAAGAATCTAGTTAAGGCACACTTCCCTATCATGTTGACCAATGGTGGCAATGTTACCCACAAGCATTTCACGGAAATGAGAAGGTTGGTTCGTGATGAGACCCATTTTCTCTTGGCTATGCCACCAAGAGTCACTACCCTGGCATGGTGACCAACTGCTAGTAGTGTCATATTGTTAGATTCCCATGGACCTAATAGGTTGGCTCATGATGAGACCCCCAATCCTCTAACTAGATCTTGTTTTATTATTTTTTATGGGTCCCTTTGTTTCTTATTGATAAGCCTTTTACTTATTTCTCAGGGATCCATGGGAGAATCATCTCAAGGTTTCATTCTTTGGGTTCTATCTTTTTCCATCTTCTTTTACCCTCTAGGCCTTTGGCCCCTTCTTCCCACAAGGTAAGGTACAACCCTTAAATATTTGGCCAACCCAATGCCCGGACCAGTGTAATGGGATGGATGAGTGGGAGAAAGGTGGAAAGTGGTAAGTATGGTGGGAGCAGACAATGGATTCTCATGAATCCCCCTAGTGGCAACTCAAAACCTATGGGCACAAGCTTACAAGGGCATCTTGTCATTCCCCAATTTTTTTTTCAAGTGGATTGGCATAAGATCCAAGCACCCGTTAGAAAAAAAATTAATTAAATGCACATATTCAAAGGTTTTGAGGATCAAAGTGACACATACCATGATACCCAGACTCATTACCTCATGGAGAAAGATCCACTTCTGCTAGAGGACTAGGCCGAGGTGATGGATGTTGTTGTTGCTGACAAAGTGGAGGTGCTGAAGAAAATAAAATATGGGCCCTCCAGGGCCATTCTCAAGTCGATATGGCTCTTGGTTCTCCATGTTTAGGACCTGTGGGCCTTGAGACATAATCTCCTTAGTTATCCCTAAACTGGGAGATAACAAACCTGATTTCAAGAGAATTCAAGAACCCTAAATTCCACAAGGCATATGTCAAACGTATGATGAACCATAATCTAAATTTTGTACCACATGTACACCAATATCGCTTCGATGTCTGTTAAAATTTTAAAGGTCTGAAACATCCCATAAAATAATGTATAGCAAAAGTTCCAAGATGACCTTTTTGAAACTGATTTCAGGAGGAATCAGTAACCCTAACTTCCACAAGGAATATCTTTGAAAGTAGAGAGAAACATAATCTATAATTTGTACCACATTTACACCGCTATCTTTCCTCATCCTATAGAAATTTTCAATGTCTGAAACATCCTAGAAAATAATTTATAGCACAAGTCCCAAGATGACCTATTTGAAATTGATTTCAGGAGCATTTAGGAACCCCAACTTACACAAGGAATATCTCCAAAAGTACAACGAACCAACATATGAAATTTTTACCACATGTACACCAATATTTATTCTCCATATATTCTAAAGTTAAAGGTCTAAAACATCCTAGAAACAAATTTATCATGAAAATTCCAAGATGACCTGAAATCGATTTAGCAATTCAATCTTTGTTGATCCATTTTTCACCCCTCACTTTCTATCAATGCTTTCTCTTTTTATAATTTTCCATAAACCTTCATGAAGGGACATGTCAATTAATTAAATAATTAATTCCCAATACAATGGGAAAAGAACCCAAACCATGGGAAAATTGTTGGATTACTGAGAGGGGGGTTGAATCAGAAGTAGTGCAATTATAATCTTTTTTATCCAAATTGATCCAAGTGTTATATCAAAGTAGTATTATTATCCAATAATGAGCAATAATAAAAGAACAATCACACACATACATAGTACACCAGTGTTTTACGTGGAAACCCAAATTGGGAGAAAACCACAGAATGATTTTTCTTATATTTCTTGAAGAATTACATTCATTGGAAGCACCAACTTCCTTTGTTTTCTAGCTGCAACTAGAAGGAGGCTCCAACCCCCTAGATTCTCAACCTACAACCTGAGGGAATCTACAACTCCCCAATTCTCTGGCTACAACCAGAAGGAGGCTACAACCCCCTATGTTCTCCAGCTACAACCGAAAGGTGGCTACAACCACCTGTCCTTTCCCCGTTCTACCACCCTGAAGTAGAAGTAGAATGATGGAACCACTGTCAACCTATCACTGTGGGATATACTGCTGTAAACCTGTACCAATAAATATGAACTATGCATCAACCATGCATCAACTGTACCTCAGCCTGTAATCAACCTGTACCATAAACAAGTGCATCAACCATGCACCAACCTATACCAAATAACCTCTAATCAACCTGTACCATAAACAAGTGCATCCAAACATGTACCAAGTATGTACCAATCATGTGTCAACTACACATCAACTATGACTCACCAATATGTACCAACATCATCAACTATACACCTCATGTATGTGCCAACTCATCAACTACTTGTCTCAACCACGTACCCAACATGTACCTCAACCAAAATCCCTCATCAATTTCATCATCCAAATCTGATTTTTAACTCTATAATAGACCTGTTGTATATGATCACATTCCTCCAAACCTTCCTTAACTTTAACGACAAGAGACTAGCATTTTCATCAAACTTTTCTTTAGCCTCACATGCCTAGTTTTGGATTAGTCAACAACCCTAAATTGAAGTAATAATAACTCTATACCTGTACTGTATAAAGATATGAAACTGATACACAATGTTCTTCAATGTGTTTTATACAATTCCTCCAGGTGTCACTACTTGGAACCTCTCGGAAAAGGAGTTATAACAAAAATGACATACCTTGCTAAATTCTAACTTATTCTAGAGAGCGACCTTGTAGAGTGTGCCCTGCATGTAATATTTGTTGAATTAATCTGAAACTATTACACAACATACTAAATACTGTACCCTAACCATCACATTTGGTTTCACTGAAGTTGGATCTGTTATGAAGAAGTTATGATTTTTTTACCCAAAACACTTGTTTTTTACTAGTTTCAGGACTAGCCACAAACCCTATTTTCCACAGAGTGTAATGCCAAAAATACAATGACCCACAAGATGAATATTTTTATCAAATATAATTGGATATGTTTTCTCAATGGCATAGCAATTTCAAATTCTGATTCATTATATAAAAAAAGTTATAACGAAAATGGTGAGATGACCTGTAAATAACATACCTTAGAAAGCACCATCAAAAGAATTTATCCTTCCTTTCATTTTGGCCTTCTTTTCTTCACCTTCCCTAAGAATTTAGGATTAAATATCCTTTTTTAACTTAGACACCTATATATATTCAATATTC
This sequence comes from Picea engelmannii, assembly GCA_009831015.1. NCBI lineage: Eukaryota > Viridiplantae > Streptophyta > Pinopsida > Pinales > Pinaceae > Picea > Picea engelmannii. Next base: position 124,516 of record ML777552.1, read on the forward strand.
TCAAGTGTGATTAAAATTAGAGAGCCTTGCCTCTTATTTATACTCTCCAAGTAGCTTCCTTAAAAACATCTTCTAGGTCACTTGGCCCCACTTTCCTTATTTTAGGGTTAACCCACTTCTAATTTCTCCATTAAATTTATTATTGAAATAATTCATTTTTTATTCACTTTGAATTATAATACACTCACTACTTCACTTTATTATTTACCTTTTAAAATCTCTTAAACCACTTTGACTAGTTTGACCTTTTGGGGCTTCTAGATGACATATGAGGGTCCTCCAACTTCGTAAGGCCGTAACTCTCAAACCGTGAGGATTTATGTGACGTTCCACATACCAATAGAAATGTAATGACATGTACTATCCATATAGAATATTATTATCTAAAAATATATCATAACGCATACCTTCATCCATCAAACAAACTTGGGTCCATTACCCAAATCTGGGGTCTCCAACTTCTCATGGCCATAACTCTCTAACCATGAGGAGTTATGTGACGTGACACATACCACCAGAAATGGAATGACAAGAACTATCCATCTAGGATATTTTGCCTAAAAAATTCATTATCCTTCATCTCATTATTCCATAATTAAGCATGGGTTCTCTTACTCTGCAAAGCGTCTTCCCGTGAGGGCTTTCACCATAAGGGGACCACTTTGGAGTTCATCCATCTTTACTTCTTATCAACCATGAAAAGACAATAATGATTCACATTTACATCAAACAATATTGGGTCCATTACCCAAACCTTTGTGCTGCGGTGCTTTCTTCAAGGGTTGACATCAATGACATCCAACCTTAATCAACAATCCCCCCCTTTGGCATTGATGGCAACACTGATGCAATACTGAAATCATATCACTCATGCTCCCCCTAGAACCATGCCTTTGTCCTCTGTATCTGATAAATTTCCCTCTATCCTCTGCATCTGATAAATCTTCTCCCCCTAGAACCATGCCTCTGTCCTCTACATCTGATAAATGTCTCCCCCTTTGTCATCAATGGCAAAGGTATATTTCCATCCAGGGTTGCTCCCCTTGAATGAACTGTCCATCTAATACATATAATACATATAAGATAAACATTCAAAAATCATTCAAAAAGAATTCATTTTGGAGCAGAAATAACTCCAAGTCTTTGGCGAAGATATTCAAAGGCTTCCCATGGAAGTGGTTTTGTAAATATGTCTGCCACTTGTTCTTTTGTGCCCACGTACTCAACTCTGATGTTCGTTTCTGCAACCTGTTCCCGTAGAAAGTGATACTTGATTGGAATGTGCTTCATCTTGAAGTGCATCACCAGGTTTTTTAAGATACTGATGGAACTTATATTATCACAATATATTGGAATGGGCTCATCATGCTCAACCTGTATATCTGTCAAAGTTTGTTTCATCCAAAGAACCTGTGTACAACATGTTGCTACTGCAATATACTATGCCTCAGTTGTAGATAGAGATACTGATGATTTTTCTTGCTTAGCCATGATACCAAACACTCACCTAAGTAGAACATTGCTCCACTGGTGCTTCGTCAGTCATCAATACAACCTTCCCAATATGCATCTGTGTAGGCAATAAGTGATAGATCTTTTCCTTTTGGATACCATAATCCAAACTCTTATGTTCCTTTGAGATATCTGAAAATCCTCTTTACTGCTAATACATGTGATTCCTTTGGTGTTGCTTGAAATCATGCCACATGTCCAATTGCTTGCATTACATCTAGTATAGATGTTGTCACATATAGTAGGCTGTCAATCATTGACCTGTATTGCCTCTGATCTGTAGACTTCAAATCATCATCTTTGCTCAACTTACAATTGGTTTACATGGAAGTGACAACTGGTTTGCAATCTTCCATTCCAAACCTCTTTAGCATTTCTCTTATATACTAGTTTTGAGAAATAAAAATTCCTTAGTTTCTTTGAGGAATTTGAAGTCCCAGAAAGAAGGATAGTTCTCCAAGTAACGACATTTCAAATTCATTCTGCATGTCTTTTGCAAATTTCTATCTTAACCTGTCATCATCACTACCAAAAATAATATCATCAACGTAAACTTCAATTAATAAAATATTACCTTGACTTACCTTGATGTAGAGGTTGTTGTCTGCACTTCCTTTTCTAAACCCTTCTTGCTATAGATACTTATCCAATTTGGAGTACCATTCTCTAGGATCCTATTTTAGACCATACAAGGCCTTCTTTAATTTACATACATATTTTGTGTTCTCTGACAACTGAAATCCTTTGGATTGTTCAATGTAGAGTTCTTCTGCAAGTTTCCCATTCAGAAAAGATGATTTTACGTCCATATGATATACTTTAACATTTTTGGAGCATGCATAAGCTAAAAGTAAATGGTTTGCTTCCATTCTGGCAACTAGGGAAAATGTTTCCTCAAAGTCGATTCCTTCAATCTGTGCATATCCTTTACATACCAATCTAGATTTGTTCCTTGTAACCTTTCCATCTTCATTCAATTTATACGTGAACACCCATTTTGTGGTGATCACATTGTTATTCTTTGGTCTTGGAACCAATTCCCAATTGTCATTTTTCTCTATTTGATCCAATTCTTCATCAATGGACTTATTCCAAAATTCATCCTTGCTAGCATCTTCAAAACAATTTGGTTCAATTTTAGATAAGAGTGCTAGGTGTGTTTGTTCTGGTGAACGGATTTTTCTTCTAGTCTCAACTCCTGCATCTCTATTTCCAATAATATGATCTGAAGGATGATTCCTCTGTACTCGTTTGCTAGGTGTCTTTGGAGATACCTGTTGAACTTGATCTTCTGCTTATGTTGGATTCTCTTCATATTCATCTTCCTCTTCTACTTCTTTTTCATCTTCTTTTTAGAAAAATTGTTCCATTGATTTGTTTTCTTCTTCCTTTGATTATGGTCTGATTGTTTCATCAATTGTTACGTTGATTCTTTCCACAACTTTGTTCAATCTTAGATTTTAACACTTGTATGATTTCCTTGTACTTGAGTAACCAATAAGTATTCATTTGTCCACTTGAGAGTCAAACTTTCCCATTCTGCCATCTTCTCTTTTGATGTAGCATTTGCTTCCAAAAACTATGAAGTGCTTCACATTTGCTGGTCTTCCTTTCCATAGCTCGTAGGCAATTTTATCAGTGTTGTTTCTGATCATTACTCTGCTTTGAATGTGAACTCTTGTATGAACTGTCTGTGTCCAAAATATATCTGTCAATTTGGAATCCATTAGTATTGTTTGAGCCATTTCTTGTACTGTCATGTTCTTTCTTTCAACAACTCCATTCTATTGAAGTGTCCTAGCAACGAACAATTGCCTTTTTATTCCATGACTGCTACAGTAGTCCATAAATTCCTTTGAAGTGAACTCTCCTCCATTATCATATCTCAAACATTTGATTCTTGAATCCATCTCAATTTCAACCATTTCCTTGTATAGATTGAAGTTTTCAAAATCTTCTGACTTATTCTTGAGAAAGCAAACTGCAGTCATTCTTGTATAATAATCAACTAATAACATAAAGTATTTTTCACCTTTTGAGCCCTTTGTTGTAGTTGGTCCAACTAGATCAGTGTGCAAAATTTCCATTGGTCTTGTTGTTGAATATTCCTTTCACTTGAACCCGATCTTTGTTTGTTTTCCTTGTTGACAATGCTTGCATAAAGTGTTGGTTGGTTTCATGATCTGGGGCATTTCTTTGACTGCTTCTCTTTTGTTGAATTTGACAAGGTTATCAAAATGCATGTGACCCATTATTCTGTGCCATAGCCAAATTTCATCTTCCTTTCCTAGACAACACTTTTCATTTCCAATTTCATGTAACACATATATGTTGTTTCAAGTTCTTGCAGCTGTACCAACCAATTTCCCTGAACCTTCTTTTCTTATCTTGCACTTTTCTAAATCGAAAGTAAGTTTATGACCTTGGTCACACATTTGACTCACACTTAGAATATTATGTTTCATATCTTCTACCAGTGAACATTTTGTGCATTTTTATTCTTGTTCCCAATTCTGACTGTGCCTTCTCAAATGATTTTGGATGAATTATCATTTCCGAGGGAGACTGATCCATTTTTTTCTTTTTGGTAATGTAAGAAGTTTTTCTTTATCACCTGTCATGTGTTTTGAACATCCACTTTAAACATACCAACCGTGTTTCTTCTTCTTAGCTTGTAGAGCGACTGTACATTCTTCATTGTTATACTGATCTTTCTTTCTTATCCATGTCATTTTCTTAGGTTCTTGTCTGTGACTATTGCTATTATGTTGAGGTTGTTTAGGAGGGACTTTCATTCTTAAATCCTTGGCCATGTGTCCAAAATTCTTACACTTGTAACATTCCACTTCAGTGCTCAAAGATTCAAACATGTTGTAACTTCTTCTTTGTGTTTCACTAGGTCTTCTTGAATAACCCCTTTGTGTATAACTTTCAAAGTTGTTACTGTTCCTGTTGTTAGATTGGCAATTCACAGCTTTATGTCCAAAATTATTACATGCATAACATAAACCAAAACATATAGTTTGATACCTGAAAGTTGAAGATCTTTTGAAAGGAGGTGCTCTTATGAATTATTCTTCTTCTTGAGGCCTATCTATCTGTTGTTGATTCTGAAATCTGAATCTTCTTGGTGGAGGAGTGTCCCTGTAATCTTCCTTGTATACCTTCATATCCTCTTTGATTGTTTCTTCATATCTCTTTGGATTTGTTTCTTGCACTTTTTTTTGGAGCTTAATCCTTTTTTTGTCTGATTGTATCCAAGTCTGGACTTGTCAAGATGATATGTTTCACTGCTGATAATGTTATCCAGAACTTTTGAGTTATTCTGCATATTTTTCTTTTGAATATCCTTTCTTAGTGTGACAACCTCTGCTTCCAAGTTTCCAATGATCTTGTCCTTTTCTTCTAGTTGTTCTTTGAGTGCTTCTTCAATTCTTTTATTTTCTTCTATTTGAACCTTCAATTTTGTGATCATTTGTTCTAGTTCGCGAGTGTCCTTTTTCTTGTCTAGTTCTTCTTGTAGTCTCTTATTTTTCTTCTTTTCTCTTCTGATAACTTATATGACACACATTAATTCTTTTCGATAGTCAAATTTTGCCTCTTCAATTTCTTCTTCAACTACTTCTCATTCTTCTTCGGCTTTTTCATATTATTCTTCAGAGTCTTCTTTGTCAGCGTCTTTTACTGCCATAAATAGAACTCTTCTCATATGATTTTCACTGACTTCATCTTCATATGATGATAAGATGTCTTCTTTGGTGTATAATCTTTTCTTGAAAACTTTCTTTGTAGTTCTTTTTCCTTTATATGTGTGTTTTCCTTTTGATTTACCTTCATCATTTCTCTTTTTCTTATGAGAACATTTGTTAGTAAAATGACCAATACCATCACAATTAAAACAAATTAAAGGGAGCTTACCTCTATACCTACCATTGGTTCCCTTGTTCAGTCTTTTGACGAAGTTGGCCACTTCTTCATCATCTTCCGAGGTGTCACTATTGTTGCTATATTCTTCTTGTTCCTTTTTATTTTGCTTTGATATTTTGGATGCCTTTAAGGATGCTTCTTTTACATATGGATTTTCCTGCTTAGTTCTCATTTCATATGCTGTGAATACTCCATGCAGTTCATCCATGCTTATTGAGTCCAGATCTGATCTTTCTTCTAATGCTGATATCCTAGGGTTGAATCTCATAGGAAGAGATCTTAGTATCTTTTGAACAATTACATATTCTTCAATTTCTTCTCCCAATCCTATGATTGCATTCACTGTTTCATCGACTCATAAGAAGTAGGCTGCGATATCTTCATCTTCCTTCATTTTTAGCTGTTTGAACTGATATCTGTAAGTTTGAAGCTTTGTTTCTTTGACTTTTGTATCTCCTTCATAAATATTTTGAATCTTGTCCCAAATCTCTTTAGCGGATTTACAGTGTGCAACTTTGGTGAATACTGTATCACTGAGACCATTCAAAAGTGCATTTGTGGCTTTGGAATTTTTCTCACCGAGTTTTACTGCTTTGTCATTTGTTGGTGGAATTGTTGGTGTTGTGTATCCATCTACAATTAATTGCCAAACTTAAAATCCCTATGCATGTATATATGTCCTCATCCTTATGCTCCAAAAATAATACTTATGTGCATGAAACTGTGGTATTCCATTTTTATATGAGTTGGTACTCTCCATTATCTACTTTTCAGTGGTTAAACTAATTTCTAAAGGAACCTGCTCTGATACCAATTGTTGGATTACTGAGAGGGGGCGTGAATCAGTAATAGTGAAATTATAATATTTTTTATCCAAATTGATCCAAGTGTTATATAAAAGTAGTATTATTATCCAATAATGAACAATAATAAAAGAACAATCACACACATACAAAGTACACCAGTGTTTTACGTGGAAACCCAAATCGGGAGAAAACCACAGAATGTTTTTTCTTATATGTCTTGAAGAATTACATTCATTGGAAGCACCAACTTCCTTTGTTTTCTAGTTACAATTGGAAGGAGGCTCCAACCCCCTATATTCTCAGGCTACAACCTGAGGGAAGTTCCAACTCCCCAATTCTTTGGCTACAACCCCCTATGTTCTCCAGCTACAACCACCTGTCCTTGCCCCATCCTGCCACCCTGAAGTAGAAGTAGAATGATGGAACCATTGTCAACCTGTCACTGTGAGATATATCACTGTAAACCTATACCAATAAATCTAAATCATGCATCAACCTATACCTCAACCTGTAATCAACCTGTACCATAAACAAGTGCATCAACCATGCACCAACCTATACCAAATAACCTGTAATCAACCTGTACCATAAAAAAGTGAATCCAACCATGTACCAAGTATGAACCAATCATGTTTAAACTACTCAACAACTATGAATCATCAATATGTACCAACATAATCAACTATACACCTCATGTATGTGCCAACTCATCAACTAATTGTCTCAACCATGTACTCAGCATGTACCTCAACCAAAATCCCTCATCAATTTCATCATCCAAATCTGATTTGTAGCTCTGTAATAGACCTGGTGTATATGATCACATTCTTGCAACCCGTCCTTAACTTTAACAACAAGAGACTAGCATTTTCATCAAAATTTTCTTTAGTCTCACATGCCTAGTTTTGGATTAGTCAACAACCCTAACTTGAAGTAATCATAACTTTGTACCTGTAATATATAAAGGTATGAAACTGATACACAATGTTCTTCAGTGTGCTTTTTTTATTTCCTCTAGGTGTCACTACTTGGAACCTCTCATAAAAGGAGTTATAGCAAAAATGGCATACCTTGCTAAATTCTGGCTTATTCTAGAGAGCGACCTTGTAGAGTGTTCCCCGCATGGAATATTTGTTGAATTGATATGAAATTGTTAAAAAAAATACCAAATACTGTACCCTAACCAACACAAGTGGTTTCACTAAATTTGGATCTGTTATAAATAAGTTATGACGTTTTTACTCGAAACACCTGTTTTTGACTAGTTTCGGGACTAGCCACAAACCCTATTTTCCACGGAGTGTAACTCCAAAAATAAAATGACCCAAACGCTGAATTTTACCACATATACTTGGATATGTTTTCTCAATGGAATAGAAATTTCACGGTCTGAATCATTATAGAAAACAATTTATAGCGAAAATAGTGAGATGACCTGTAAATAACATACCTTAGAAAATATCATCAAAAGAATTTATCCTTCCTTGCATTTCGGCCTTATTTTCTTCACCTTCCCTTAGAATTTAGGCTTAGATATCCTTGTTTACCTCAGACACTTATAGAGATTCAATATTCTCAAGTGTGATTAAAATGAGAGAGCCTTGCCTCTTATTTATACTCTCCAAGTAGCTTCCTTAAAAACATCTTCTAGGTCACTTGGCCCCACTTTCCTTATTTTAGGGTTAACCCACTTCTAATTTCTCCATTAAATTTATTATTGAAATAATTTATTTTTTATTCACTTTGAATTATAATACATTCATTACTTCACTTTATTATTTACCTTTTAAAATCTATTAAACCACTTTGACTAGTTTGACCTTTTGGGGCTTCTAGATGACATATGAGGGTCCTCCAACTTCATAAGGCCATAACTCTCAAACCGTGAGGAGTTATGTGACGTTCCACATACCACCAGAAATGTAATAACATGTAATATCCATATAGAATAGTATTATCTGAAAATATATCATAACTCATACAGTTATCCATCAAACAAACTTGGGTCCATTACCCAAACCTAGTGTCTCCAACTTCTCATGGCCATAACTCTCTAACTGTGAGGATTTATGTGATGTTACGCATACCATCAGAAATGGAATGACATGAAATATCCATCTAAGATAGTTTAACTAACAAATTCGTTGTCCTTCATCTCATTATTCCACAATTAAGCATGGGTTCTCTTACTCCGCAAATCATCTTCCCATGAGGGATTTCACCATAAGGGGACCAATTTGGAGTTCATCCATCTTTACTTCTTATCAACCATGAAAAGACAATAATGAGTCATCTTTACATAAAAAAATATTGGGTCCATTACCCAAACCTTTGTGTTGCGGGGCTTTCTTCAAGGGTTGACATCAATGACAACCAACCTTAATCAACAAAAATACCCCAAATCCATGGGTTTGAAACCAGCATTTCACTTTTTACTTTTTCACATGCACCCATTTTATAATATACTTGTAGACCTATACATAGAAATAAATCTTGGAAATGGTGTTTGTATCGTAATTCCATAATATTAAATCATTAATCTTTTAACATCAATGAAAATAATTCCAATAATATCCCCCTTTTTCATTGAGGGAAATACTGCAATGAAACACATAGTCCAACGGGCATAGAAGTAATTATCCCCATATTTGCAACTCTTCCGAGAATAGAGAGAATTATCCCCATATATGAAACTCTCTCCCTTTGACATCAATGGAAAAGGAATGCTCCCCTTGAACCTGTGTTTCTCCTTATGCAATCAGTTCAAACTCTATTCGATTGTTATGTCAGGTCGATCCTTAGTCGACCACTTCCAAGGTAATCATCAATAAGTAAGAGGAATGTTGCACGACTACACAACTTGATGATACACAACGATATGAATTCCTCAAACATATGGTCAAATTATTCCATGACCATCCATCAATCCTATGTTGTCATGTTTACAGGCAGAGCGTGCTTGTCATTGATGGCAAGAACAACAGTGACGATGGTATGCTTACAGGAAAGAAGAGCAGTGAGGATGGCATATTAGTAGCAATGATGGAGAATAGGAAAGTATAAATGATGGAAAATAGGAAAGCAACAATGATATCATATGGAATTGTTGTCTACAAGCTCAGGAGGAATAACATAGAGTTGCACGCAGAGCGCAAGTGTGCTCCAGGGTCGAGGTTAACTTCATTGCCAAATCTCAGGAGAGATAGCATTCTCAGAAATGTAGACGAGACCCAAACTCATCAGGACTCGCAGAAGGATCACAGGCCGCGACCTTTGACACATAGAAATTATTCTAAGATGGAAGAAATCAGAAACTTAGGAGGAAGAGAGACAATGACCCTTGGATCAATTTTGAGTGGAAGGACAGGATAAGTTGAAAGATATGAGAATTTTTGTCATCCATCAGATCAGAGTCCAGATAGGAGGAATGAGTGCACAGGAGGAGAATAGATCTCAGCTATTTTATCTGAGTGGGTGGACCAACAACCATTGGATCCCAAGGAAAGTGCACGAGACAAGTTCTGAAGTCATCGGAACCATCCATTGTCAGGGTTGACATGTGGCAGTAGATCCAGGAGTTTGAAGAATCGAACTTCATAATATTTTCAAGCGATAGAGTGGAGTCAATCCTAGTTGTTGACGCTGGGAAGGACATGTGGCGAGATATCAGCATTTTGCTAACTCATGAACTGGAAAATTCAAAGGTGGGAATTGTAGGAACTCGTGATGTCTGAGTTCGTGAGTTGATTTGAGCCCTTATATCATGGGGAGTTGTGGACTGTTAATATGATACAAAGTATTTTAGATATTCGGGAGTCGAAAGAAGGGAGGTGAGCTAACCTTCGACATCGCGAAACACAAAGTCTCGATGATCCGGCATGACAAAGAACGAAGTCTGAGTTCTCAAAGAAGAGATCTAGACCGTTGAAATACCGAAGATCATGGACCGTCGATTAGACAAGATCCGAAACGAGAAAGTTGTGAAGGCTTGATTTTCAAAGGAGAGATATATACCGTTGGATCACAAAGGATTGTGGGTCATTGATCTGACACAAGCATGAGTTCAAGAATCGAAAGAATGGAGGTGAGCCAACTTTTGACATCGTGAAGCATGAAGTCGCAAAACACGAAGAGGATATCTCGACCATTGAATCATGGAGAGATCTGGACCGTTGATCTAGAAAGCATATATTCGGAAGTTAGGCATGTGGTCACAGCCATGTTCACATTGATGAAGTTTAAGGGAAGGAGCTAGCATTTCTAAGCTCCACCTCAGAGTTTCGCGAGTTGGTAAAATCGAGGTGACTCACAGTCGATCACCCGAAACGCGAAATCATGAAACGATGTTTTTGGATAGACGTATGATCACAGCTCATGGTCACGTGAAAGGAAGGGGCTTATCTAGAAAATCTAGTTCCCACTATGTAGTTTTCTCAGAAATGGAAAAGGCGCCAAAGGGATGAGCGTGTGAAGGTTTTCTCTGTAACTTCTAGAACATAGTGATTGTATCTGCCAAAGAATTTGAAGAGCTTCAGAGTGAACGCCATAGAAGTTGAAGAGTCTCGAGATAACTTCCAGTGGAATGAATACTCATCAAAGAGATAATTGACATATGGAAGAGTGTTGAATACTATAACTATAACAGAGAGGATAATCTCAATTGTGACAGAGAAGACGAAGGGTCGCACTGCCAGAAAAGGAAAAGAATATTAGGAATGACCACTGATGACGAACAGTCTCAGCATAACGACCATTGATGAAGAAAAGACTCAGGATAATCACCAGAGAGGACGAAGTGTTAGGTGTATGATCTGGAAGAGGACTTGGCATGATAAATATATGCATAACAGAGAAGATATGGTTGCTTTTGTTGAGATTTATTCATGCAGGTAGAAGCATGCTATGAGGAATAGTTGAATCGCACAAAAGAGGCATAGTGCATATAATGAAAATGTTGCACAGATCATAAAGCGCATAAAAAAGACATAGAACAAAAATTCATATCTGAGAGAGGAAGAGAAAGTCGAGGTGCGCATGTAGAGACAAAGCAGAAGAACATAAATCTCAAGAATATGCAAGAAGGAAGACACTAATGCAGGCAGAGCAGAGCAGTGTAACAGAACAATGATGAGACTGGTAAGCCATCGAAAAACATTGTATCACTGTAATAAGTTTTTGTAACAAAATTTTTATAATCAGGGTGGTAGGGAGGTGCTAGGGAGGATTTTTGTCCTTGGAGTTTCAAGTGGGTACTTGAACACAGGGATTCGTAGATTCCATTTGGTTGCAGCCAGAAAAACCGAGGTAGGGTGGTGCAAGGGAGAAATTTTTTTCTCTGTTATACAGGTTGATGCTTATGTAACTGGAAGTTGGTGCTTCCATCCAGTTGGTGATGGAACACTCAGGGATTTTCTTCCTTATAGTGGGTTCTAGAGAATCTAGAGAGTTGGTTCTCTCAACAATTTGCATCTTGTATAGGTTGGTGCCTGTGTGACTGGAAGTTGGTGCTTCCATCCAGTTGGTGCTGGAACACAAAGGGAGTTGGTGATTCCTACTAGTGGGTGCTAGAGAAACCAAAGAGCTGGTGCTCTCAGCAAGTTGTTGCTTGTAAAACAGAGGTAGTAGACTCAAAAGGAGTTGGTGCTCATAAGAATGATAATGTACAGAAAATAAATATTACTTATCATATCAAGAAGATGAGGTTTTTCCCTTTATGGATTTCCTCGAGAAATATCTGTCTCTGTATATTTCATGTGTGTGATTGATGTTGAATATTATATTGCTTACTTCCCTGCATTATTTTTATCATCATTGAGTGTTCTGTAAAGAGTTTAAAATGGGGATAGTTGTTTAACCACAGTAACAACTCATTCACCCCCCCCCCTCAGTTGTCCAACAATTGGTAACATAGTGAGTTCCCTTTACTTAAGGGTATATCCTAGAGCTTAAACATGACTATCCATGAAGGAACTTCAACCAACAAGTTTACTTTGCTCAATGGAACAAACTTTTCCTTCTGGAAAGGTAGGATGAGAACCTACATAATGGCTTTAGGTGTAGATGTTTGGAATGTGGTAGAGATTGGTTATGTAAAGAAGTTGTACTAGCTTATAAGGATGACAATCTAGAATTCAGCTTCAACATTAAGGCTATGAATGTTATTTTGAGTGGGCTTGCAGAAGAAGAATTTGTAAAAGTTATGCACTTAGAATCTGCCAAAGAAATGTGGGACAAACTCATTAGCAGTTATGAAGGTAATGAGAAGGTAATAGATGTCAAGCTTCAAACCTATAGATTATAGTTTGAACAACTAAAGATGAAAGAGGATGAAACTGAAGAGAAGTACAAATCCAAGAGATTTGATAAAAAGAAAAGTTTATGTGTAAACATTGATGACTCTTCAGGAGACACATTTAGTGACCCTTCTTTTGAAGATAAGGTTAATGAATTTATGCTTATGGCCAAAGAGGATTATGATAATAAAATAATAGGAAGTGATGCTAATGATGAATAAGTTGTGGTTGACTTGGAAGGAGAACTGATCAGTTCCTTAGAAGAGATTGACAGACTCAGACTTAAGAAGAGAAAGAAAAAAAAATTGTTGATACAGTTCGAGAAAGACAGTAAACAACCTGATGAAGACTTTTCCCTGCTAAAAGTGGAATTAGAAGAGGCAAATAAAATCGAGGACATTATGAAACAACAGTTATCAGAGAAGAAGACAAGATGTGAAGCCTTGGAAGAAGAGGTAGTAAAAAGAAGAAAAGAGATGGAAAAGTTTAAAGCATTGTATATCCAAAATATGCCAAGCATTAAAGCCTCAGCAGAACTAAACGACATTCTGAGAAAACAAAGATCTCCTTTGTTGAAGACTACTTAAGTGGTTCAAACAACAAACAGCCAGAAATCAAAGAGCCAATAAAGATGATCAAGTTCCAAGTCAACAGACAATTAGACCATGTGAGTACTCTGTCACCAAAAGCTAACAAAGACAAGGTGGTCCCTGATAAAAAACAAAGATATCAGAAGATGGAGCAAAAAATGCCAAGAAGAAGGCCATCTTTCAGGTACCAAAATTTCTTCCATGCTTATTGTTTTTACTGCTCTAATTTTGGTCATAAGGTTGCCAATTGTCAAATTAAGTTTAGAGACATACAACTAAGGAGGTCAAGAAATAAAAATTCTTTGCTACATAGGACTAAACATCCAATGAGTAGACAACGTTGCACCAATCACTTTGACCTATTGAACGATGAGCTTGAATGCTATAACTGTCATAACTTCGACCACAAAGCTGTAAACTATCATCTGAAGAATTACAAAGTAGATCCAAGGATAAAGATCTTAGCTAGAAATGCCAACACGTGGAAAAAGAAAGATAGTGAAAAATGTGGTCTGGTACTTTCAGCTCAAAAAAAAAGGACTCCTGGAATATAGAAAATGGATATTCCAAGCACATGACTGGAGACAAGGATAAGATTTTGTCTATAAATAAAAGAAAAATAGGAAATGTGACCTTTGGAAATGATGAACCAGGTAAAATCAAGGGTAAAGGGAAGGTGAGTTTGAGTAATGGAAAAGGAGATTCCCAGGATGTTCTGCTTGTAGATGGTTTGAAACATAATTTTCTTAGTGTAAGTCAAATGTGTGACAAAGGCTGTGAAGAGGTGCTCACTTCCAAATATTGTAAGGTAAAGAATGTAAACTTAGGACAAGTGGTGGCTAAAGGCATAAGGACAGATAATAATGTATGTGTGTTGAAAGAAGATAGAGAAGAGTGTCATCTAAGAAAACATGATGAAAGCTGGTTATGGCACAGGAGATTTGGACATGTAAATTGTGACCACTTAATCAAGCTCAAAATCTTGAGGAAGTAAAATATCTTCCAAAATTATCAAAGCCACAAGATTCTTTGTGTAAACCCTACCAAGAAGGAAAGCTAACCAGGACACAACTTAAATCCAAAGACCTCTACTTCAATAGAGAAACCACTCCAATTAGTCCATATGGATTTATGTGGATCATCAAGACAAGAAGGCACAAGGAAAGAAAACTACTTCATGTTGATCATTGATGATTACTCCAGACTCACTTGGGTTGCTTGTCTCAAAGGAAAAACTGAATCGTTTGAGAAATTTAAAATATTTAAAGTTTTAATTGAGAATCAAGCATGCAACAGGTTAAAGGTAGTAATATCAGACAAAGGAGGAGAATTTATGTCAAGTGATTACAAGGAATTCTGTGATAAAAATGGGATCAAGAGAGAATACACAATCCCATGAACTCCACAACAAAATGGGAGTAGTTGAGAGGAAAAACAAAACAATTCAGCAAATGGCCAAGTCAATGATAAATGAAAAGAACATTGGCCAAACTTACTGGGTAGAAGAAATACACACAATAGTCCATATTCTTAACAAAGCCCACCTCATACCACATAGTGACAAGACACCTTATGAAATGTGGTATGGAAGACCCGCTTCAATCAAACACTTCAAAGTCTTTGGGAGTAAGTGATACATAAAGAATAATAATGAAAACCTTGGCAAGTATGATGACAGGTTTGATGAAGGAATATTCTTAGGATATGCTACCAATAGTAAAGGATATAGATGCTTTAATAAAATATTGCATAAATTAGCTGATTGCATTGATTTAAAGGTTGATGAAGGAGTCCCAGTAAGAGAGGTGAGAAATATTGAGTCTACTATAGAGGACACAGTTGAAACTGAAGATGAATAGGTCTAAGAATTAGAAGGAGAAGACTCTGAGTAAGATGAAGATACAAATACTTAGGAAGACTCAAATAAGAAGAGATAAACAAAACCACCTCTCAGAATTGTTAAAAAGAATCATCCTAAAAATCAGATAATTGGTGATATGAATAAAGGAGTTCAAACAAGAAGGAAATTGATTAATGTCTCAGAACAATATCAAATTGTCTTTTTTCCTTTGCTTGAACCTAAAGACTTTAATGTAGCCAACGAAGATGACCATTGGGTTAAATCCATGAATGATGAACTTGACCAGATTGAGAAAAACAATACTAGGGAGATGGTTCCTAGACCTGAAGGTAAAAAATGTCATAGGTTCCAAATGGGTCTTTAAGAATAAACTCAAAGAGCAGGTTACAAACAGAGTAGTTATGTTGAATTATATTCCTTCCTCAGACCAGATAGCTGATATATTTACTAAAACCTTAGCCACAACACCATTTGAATATCTCCGTCAGAAGTTGGGTGTCATTCCTTCTCTCACTTAAAAGAGTCCATCCTGTCAGGGGGAGTTTGTGTTGGTTGAATATTTGATACCTCCAAAAAGTACTGCAACTGCTCAGGGGGAGAATGTTTTTTTTGAAATTGATGTAAAAGGGGGAGAAAAGGTCTGGTCTAGATTCTATAGTTGGAGGTCTAAGTAGAATAGTGTAGTCTTTCAGGGTTTCCATCAATGCCAAAGGGGGAAATTGTTGGCATGTTTACAGACAGAGCGTGCTTGTCATTGATGTAAAGAACAACAACGATGATGGTATGTCTATAGGAAAGAACAACAACGAGGATGGAATATTGGTAGAAATGATGGAAAATAGGAAAGCATCAATGATGGAAAATAGGAAAGAAATGATGATAGCATCCAGAATTGTTGTCTACAAGATCGGGAGGAATAGCGTAGAGTTGCACACAGAGCATAAGTGTGCACCAGGGCCGAGGTTAACTTCATTTCCAAAGCTCAGGAGAGATAGTGTTCTTAGAAATGAAAACGAGACCCAAACTCATCAGGACTCACAGAAGGATCAAAGTTCATGGCCTTTGACACTTAAAAATTCTTCTAAGATGAAAGAAATCATAAACTCAGGAGGAAGAGAGACAACGACCATTGGATCACTTTTGAGTGGAAGGACGAGATAAGCTAAAATATTTGAGAATTTTTGTCAGTCATCGGCTCAGATTCCAGACAGGAGGAATGAGTGCGCAGGAGGAAAACATATCTTAGCCATTAGATCTGAGTGGGTGGAACAAAATTAGTTGGATCCCAAGGAATGTGCACGAGACAAGTTCTGAAGTCATTGGAACCGTCCATCGTCAGGGTTGACAGGTGGCAGCAGATCTAGGAGTTCAAAGAATCAAACTTTGGAATATTTGCAAGGGGTAGACTGGATTCGATCCTAGCCATTGATGTTGGGAAGGACACATGGCGAGAGATCATCATTTCACTGACTCGCGAACTGGAAAATTCAAAGATGGGAGTTGTAGGAACTCGTGGTGTCCAAGTTCACAAGTTGATATGAGCCCTTAGATCATGGGTAGTTGTGGACCATTGATCTGATACAGAGTATTTTGGATATTTGAGAGTCGGAATAAGGGAGGTGAGATAACCTCCAACATCGTGAACCGCAAAGTCTCAATGAAATCTGGACCATCGTATCACAAAGGGTTCTGGAACGATGAAGAACAAAGTCTGAGTTCTCGAAGAAGAGATCTAGACTGTTGAAATACAGAAGATCGTGGACTGTCGATTAGACAAGATTCGAAACACAAAAGTTGTGAAGTAGATTTGTTAGGGAGAGATGTGTATCGTTGGATCACAAATGATTGTGGGTCGTTGATATGACGCAAGTGCAAGTTCAGGAATCGGAAGAAGGGAGGTGAGCCAACTTTCAACATCGTGAAGTCGTGAAACACGAACAGGATATCTCAACCCTTGAATCACGGAGAGAAATGGATTGTTGATATGGCAAGTGTAGATTCAGAAGTTCGGCCTATGGTCAAAGCCATGGTCACATTGATGAAGGTTAAGGGAAGGATCTAGCATTGCTAGGCTCCACCTCGGAGTTTTATGAGTTGGAAAAATCAAGGTGACTCACAGTCAATCACCTAAAACACAAAATCGTGAAATGAATTTTTTGGATAGGCATATGATCACAGCTCGTGGTCACGTGAAAGGTAGAGGCTTAGATAGAAAATATAGCACCCACTTTGTAGTTTTCTCAGAAAGGGAAAAGGTGCCAAATGGATGAGTGCACAGAGGTTTCCTCTATAACTACCAAAAAAGAGTGATTGTATCTGCCAGAGAATTCGAAGAGCTTCAAGGTGAACGCCAGAGGAGCTAAAGATTCTAGAGATAATTGCCAGCGAAATGAATACTCAACATAGATACAATTGATAGATGGAAGAGTGTTGAAGACTATAACTATAATAGAGAGGATAAGCTCAACTGTGACAGAGAATATGAACAGTGCACTACCAGAAAAGGAAAAGAATCTTAGGAACGACCACTGATGATGAACAATCTCAGCATAACGACCACTGATGAAGAACAAACTCAGTATAATCGCTAGAGAGGATGAAGCATTAGGTGTATGATCTAGCAGAGGACTTGGCATGATAAATGTACATAGAACGAAGAATATATGGTTTCTTCTATAGAGAGTTATTCATGCGGGTAGAAGCATCCTATGAGGAGTAGATGAAGTGCACAGAAGAGGTGTAGTGCATAGAATGGAAATTTTTCATAGAACATAAATCACAGAAGAAAGACATAGAACATAAATTCATATCTAAGAGAGGAATATAAATCTGAGGTGCGCATGCAGAGACAGAGCAAAATAACAGAAAGATCAAGAATATGCAAGTAGGAAGAGACTGATGCAAGTAGAGAAGAGAAGTGTAATAGAACAGTGATGAGACTGGTAAGCCATTGACAAACACTGTATCACTGTAATAAGTTTATGTAACGAAGTTTTTATAATCAGGGTGGTAGGGCGGTGCTAGGGAAGATTTTTGTCCTCAAAGTTTCAAGTGGGTTCTTGAACACAAGGAGTCGTATCTTCCATCTGGTTGTAGCCATAAAAACCAGGGAGGTAGGGTGTTGCAAGGGAGAACTATTGTTCTATGTTATACAGGTTGGTGCCTATGTAAATGGAAGTTGGTGCTTCCATCCAGTTGATGCTGAAACACTCAGGGAGTTGGTGATTCCTTCTAGTGGGTGCTAGAGAATCCAGAGTTAGTTCTCTCAGTAAGTTGCAACTTGTACAGGTTGGTGCCTATGTGACTGGAAGTTGGTGCTGAAACACAAAGGGAGTTGGTGCTTCCTTCTAGTGGGTGCTAGAGAAACTAGAGAGTTGGTGCTCTCAGCAAGTTTTTTCTTGTAAAAAAGAGGTAGTAGCCTCAAAAGGAGTTGGTTCTCATAAGAATGATAATGTGTTGGCACAGGGGCAGACCTAGGGTTCAACGCTCAAGAGCACACCAACAAAACCCTAACTACCGACCCTTTCGGCAACACCTGCGAAGCATATGAAGTCTCACCCGAGGTAGAGGTAGGGGTGGTTGTAGAAATTAGGTGTCTGCAACCTTAGCTGGGACACCAATCTCTGATTATATCTTTTATAGGGTACTTATCATAAATCATTCATCAATAATTATCCCTTATGGTACTTCGCAGAAAGAACAGAGCATCACAGTGAATATCTAGACTAAAGATGATTTGGTACTTAGCCACAAAAATATAGATTAGATTTATCATATCAAGCACTAAGCATCTATCATATCTAACATTCATTCATATATCATAAGCATGAAGCAGAACTATATCTATTTAATCACAACAAGCACTTAGCCAAGAAGGAGATAAACACATTCAGAGCACAATACACATAGTTACCATGGTTCACCCCCACCCTGGGGCTACGTCCACAAATTCTTCTTCTTTATATTATCTCGGTCAAGTGATTACAACACAGAGCTTCAGTGACCCCTACTTCGCACAGGATAGAAGATATGCGCAACTCGCTAGATCCTTCTTCCTTGCACTTTAGCACAAAACTACAACAACTTGCACTTAGCTTTTCAATCCCCTTACAATCATGTACAGAACACTTGCAATATACATCCTGTTAGTCTCTAATTTTGTCTTGATTTAGTGAGAAACCCTAATCCTAAACCCTTCCTACCTGCACTTCATTATCTTCTTTCATTTGATTTTAATCATTGTTTTCAGCTTGTTATGGTTCGCATTTTAGTTCTTTGGATAAATTTTTTAAGTTTGGAGTTTTAAGACATGGTTTTGAATGATGTGTCACTTCATATGCCTGTTTGAACTTTGCAAATTCAAATTATGCTAAGTCATTAATAGCGCTACTGGAATAACATTATTCGCGTAGTGCAAATATAATCATGCCTTAATATGTGCTCACCACCCAGATTTTGTTATGATTACACAGATCGTGGACTAAGAGTTCACATGTGTCCCACGTTGGCTCTCGAATCATTTTATGATTCAAACCGTTACATGATCGAATTGTTGTGTACCTGCAAAGGAATCATTTTAAATCATTCAATTCCCAAAGATCATTATCTAAACCCGCCACTTGTCATTATGATTGTGTTGAATTATAAGCACATATATTTTTCTCAGAAGAACGGTTATATGTTAACAGTTGAAGTTTGTAAATTCAGAATCCGATAAGTGCCTGTTGTAGCATCGTGTTTCATGGCGCCTAAGAGAAGCGGGTAAGTGGTCAGATTGGAACCTGAGGGCGCCGAGATTCTTGAGGCATATCTGCAGATGGTCCAAAGATTTAGAGATGTTGGTTGGTTTGAATTCCTCAATACCTTCCAAGGTCATGACAAACAGGTCTCTTTGGCATTTGCACAAAACTTCGATGGTTAAAAAGTGGAGATCGAGAAATTGCTAATGTTGGTGACAGAACAAACAATTGCCAAGGCTTGCAAGTTGGTGGTCGGAGGAGAATGATGGTGGAATAAAGAGCATGTAGTTACAGAATTTGTCAATCAGTTTTTGTTGCCAGACAAACAAAACCGGGATTGGAGAAAAGGAATCCCTCATAGTTGGATCAGACAGGAATGGCACACTACTCTGATCTTTATCCACATGTATATCACCTGCGAAGGCAGATTCTCATTGATTTATATCTATCACATTAGGTTATCAATGCATCTAAATGGTGATTATCCTTTAAATTTGCCTTATTTTCTCCTCAAAAGCCTGGCAAAAATGTCAAAAAGAGTGCATTCACACTCCTCCAATGCAAAGAGTATCTTGTTTCATCATGTTTTAATTAAGACTCTAGTCGTGTCTTCCCTAAGAGAAATACAAAAACCCTAGAGCTAGCTCATGCAATCCCTAAATCTTGACCCACAGTCCAGCAAACAGAAGAAAGACAAAAGGAAAATGGATGTTACACAGGAGCCAAGCATTCTAGTTGATGAAACCCATGTTAAAGAATAATTGCCTACCATTAGGGTAATGAGGACCAACAGAGGTAAGAGACCCAAATGGGAAACAAAAGATGAAATTTTTCCTGAGGCAGATTTAAAAATAGAAGAAGGCTCTAATGAATATTATAATGTTAGATTCTTAGCCAAGCATAAAGCATCAACAACCGGTAAGAATAATGTTGTAGTTAAAAGGAAAAATAATAAATGTGTGTCTGTGCCTCAAGACCCTTGGAGTAACTCTACAAGAGTCACCAACAAGTATAGGCTAAGGCCCAAAGCCATGTTTGATTCCTCAATCAAAAGAGAAGATGTCATAGTGATAGAAGACCATTCTGAAGATGCTAAAGCAGATATCAAACGAAATATAGGAAAGTCCCCAGTACATAAAGAACCAGTAAAAGAAGGTAAGAAAATTGTTCTATTCTCTACAGGACCTATAACAAGAGTTGCTACCAAACTGTCAAGAGCTAAAGCATCTGCCAAAGGTATAAGTAGGGTTCCTAAAACTAAAGAAAGTAATCTTGTAGATTCAGACCATATATCAGACATTCCTGAAGCCATGGACTTAGCCAATTCATATGAAGATCATGGCTCAGTATTGGTTTCTAAGTACCAAATTAAGATGAAAGAACCTCGGGTTGCCATAGATTTGAATGAGCTTGCACTTGCTAAAGAGTTCCCTGAGTTCAGGGTTAAAGTCAGAACTGATAAAGAAAATATCAGAGAGCTCCAGAAGACAGTGGAACAATTGAGTAAAGAGAAGGCTCATGTAGATCAATGGAGTGCTAAGAAGCAAGAAAATATGAACACAACAGAAAAAAGAAAAAACCGAAATCAAATACAGGAAATACTTTGTTTTTCCTGTTTTAGTCCTTATATTCAAAAGAAGTTTCTGAAACTATGGAGATGAATTTGTTAAAACCAAAAGAAAATTTTGTTTAAAACATGCCCCTTCACAAAAACCTCTCTTGTTTTTTACACATCTATCACATTTTAAGATATTCAGATATATCTTTGAGGCCTAATTTTCTGATAAAGCTACAGGAAATACTCTGTTTTTTTTACCTGTTTTAGTCTTTTTCTTCAAGAAATGTTGCAGAACATCTGGAGAGGAATTTGTTGAAACCAAAAGAGGTTTTTGTTGGAAACATTCCCCTTCAAAAAAACCTCTTTGTTTTTTTACACAACCATCACATTTTAAGATATTCGAACTGATCATTGAGGCCTATGTTTATGTGATTTCAAAATAAATAATTTATTGTTTTAGTCAGTAATTTTGGGAGAGGTTGCAGAACATATGGTGATTAATTTTTGGAAAAAAAAAGAGGTTTTTGTTGGGAACGAGTGACTTCCAAAAAACCTCTCTTGTTTTCTACACAACTATCACCGTTTGAGATATACGAAGATATTTTTGGACCCTATTGTTCAGGAATTTGCCAGATTTATTTTCCTGAAAAATCTCATGGACAACAGTTGACAAGCCACCTCATCAATTCGAATTGGAGATCAGATTGGATCTTCTCCTTGATTATTTGAATCAAGAAACTAAATATATATGAGGAAGTTTTCATATCCATTTCTTTTGGATCTTGATAATTATGTATTGTTTCTATATAAACTATGTTGAAGGAGAAGTTAAGGGGTGGAAAAATTGGAGATCCAGAAGACTTGTTTTGTGAAACTCCTTGTAAAGGCATTTATGTTCTATTTGAAACTTAATAGAAAAGGAATATGGATGGTTAGACACTCTTTTCTACTCTTTTTTTATTTCTTCATGCTTGAATTCATTATTCAGACTGCAATGCATTTGTTTCTTGATTGTTAATTAATACAATAAAGAAATTACTGTGGGAATTAATTTCAAGTTTTGATTTCAAACTGATGTTCTTGTTTCCTTATGATATTTTGAGACAAGAAATTATGTGAAGTTGACAAATTGAAGGCTTCATTCTCTCTTTTTCTTATTGGTCTAATCTATCTATTTGACTACCTTTTATTTAGTCAATGGGATATACTATGTTCTGATTTTGATTTTCATGTTATGATATAACCTTGAGCTAGTTTTCAACCACCTTATTCAAAAAAAAAAATCATAAAAACCTTCAAAACACTTTTCAATAAATCGATGATTCCCTAGATTTCCCTCTCACAGTCAAGTGCAACTTTAGGGACTAACATATTTTGGCGTTGTTGCCGGGGACGAAGACACGAAGTATTTATCCCTGGGAGAATGAAAATGATCAGATCTGTTTCTTGATGGTTAACAGGAAGGGGATAGATACATGAATGCAGATCTTTCACCATGGAGACTCCACTATCTAAAGATTAATAGGAAACTTCACTGGATCCAAGCATGGAAGCCATTTTGTCTCAAAGGTTTGATTTTTATGATTTTTCAGATGTCATTGGTTTTCCAAACCCAATTCCTAGCAGAGCTGAATGGGAAGGTACCCTTCCTACATTTAAAGGCGGAGATTGGGAGGTTGCGGCTGAGCATCTGCTAGATTTTCATGAGTTTATTCATGAACGTCATATTGTGCATGAGGATGTCAAGATCAATCTTTTCAGATACTCATTGAAGGGAGCAACCCTTGACTAGTGCAGATCTCTTCCAGCTTCAAGTATTAACTCATTGGCAAGTTTTCACAATGCTTTCAATATATTTTGTAAAGAAGATTTTTCAGCTGAAAGTCTTTTTGAAAATTGTTTTGATGAATTTGATAAGCATATTCAGCAGAAAGCAAATGTTTCTTCTGATTGCAAGAATGAAAATCATGTTGTTGAGGAAGATTTTCCAAATCTAATTGATAATAGGAAAGATGACTGCATAGTTGTGAATGCATTAGATTTTGTTTCTGATGCACCTGTTGTCTTAGATCTGAATGAAAAAATAGTTGAAGAAGAGGTCTTTCCTCAACTCCTTCAAGTG
Organism: Picea engelmannii; assembly: GCA_009831015.1. Lineage (NCBI taxonomy): Eukaryota > Viridiplantae > Streptophyta > Pinopsida > Pinales > Pinaceae > Picea > Picea engelmannii. Next base: position 147,924 of record ML777552.1, read on the forward strand.
GATTCCTATTATATGTTTTTGCATGTGATTAAGGAGGAAAATCAAGAGGCTACTCATCAAGAACAGATATATGAGGCAACATATGGCAATGTTAGATTTGATCAACAGGTTTATGAGAACATTCTGCCCATTTGTCATGTACAGTCAGAACCTGTATATGGAAGTATCGAGCAACAAGCAAAGGTAACCATTTTCAGTTATCAATCTACTTCTTTCTATGATCCGGTAGCCATTTATGTGGATTTATGTTTCTCAGAAGATTTTAGCCTTGCTATTTTTGGAATTAAATCAGATGAGGGTTGTAGGTATGTATTACAAATTAAAATTCCGTTACACATAAATAATTCTTCTCTGATTTCTATCTTTGTTGAAAGAGATTTGGTAAATGGTTTGATGTTATCATGGCTTCATTGGAAGAATTATGTCACATGATGAGCCGGTTTATATTGATTAGAAGTAGGAATAGATAGAAGAATAAGCTCACCATCAAGTGTGAGTTTCTTTTCAGTCTGTTGGTTTGCAACAGAAAATTTGGTTTCAGTTTTGAAATAAAGACTCCATGCCCAATGCATATAAAGCACTATTGACAGGGGTCGTTTTGGATTCAAATGAGGAGAAGAGTTGCAGAAGTTTGGGCCAGATTTGAATGATATTGACTGACTCCATAACCCAATGGACTAGGCACAACACAGAAGAATGTGAATGTTTGCAGAGTCAAAAGTTTGCAGGTTGCGTTGCATGGATGCATAGAGGAAAAGGCATAGTGGTCTTCTTTTTCTTGATGCGTCATGGGGAGAGAATCATCCCCCAGAAGGAGCCAGTGTTAGTCTCTAATTTTGTCTTGATTTAGTGATAAACCCTAATCCTAAACCCTTCCTACCTGCACTTCATTATCTGCTTTCATTTGATTTTAATAATTGTTTTCAGCTTGTTATGGTTCACATTTTAGTTCTTTGGATAATTTCTTTAAGTTTGGAGTTTTAAGACATGGTTTTGAATGATGTGTCACTTCATATTCCTATTTGAACTTTATAAATTCAAATTATTCTAAGTCATTAATAGCGCTACTAGAATAACATTATTCCCATAGCGCAAATATAATCATGCCTTAATATGCGCCTGCCACCCAGATTTCGTTATGATTACACAGATCGTGGACTAAGAGTTCGCATGTGTCCCACGATGACTCTCGAATCATTTTATGATTCAAACCATTACATGATTGAATTGATCTGTACCTGCAAAGGAATCATTTCAAATCGTTCAATTCCCAAAGATCATTATCTAAACCCACCACTTGTCATTATGATTGTGTTGAATTATAAGCGCAGGTATTTTTCTCAGAAGAACTGTTATATGTTAACAGTTGAAGCTTGTAAATTCAGAATCCGATCAGTGCCTATTGTAGCATCGTGTTTCATGGTGCCTAAGAGAAGCGAGTAAGTGGTCAGATTGGAACCTGAGGGCACTGAGCTTCTTGAGGCATATCCACAGATGGCGCAGAGATTTAGAGATGCTTGTTGGTTTGAATTCCTCAATACCTTCCAAGGTCACGATGAACGGGTATCTTTGGCATTTGCACAAAACTTCGATGGTTATGAAGTGGAGATTGGGAAATTGCTAATGTTGGTGACAAAACAAACAATTGCCAAGTCTTGTAGGTTGGTGGTCGGAGGAGAACGATGGTGGAAGAAAGAGCATGTAGTTACAGAATTCGCCAATCAGTTTTTGCTGCCAAAGAAACAAAACCAAGATTGGAGAAAAGGAATCCCTCATAGTTGTATCAGACAGGAATGACACACTGCTTTGATCATTATCCACAGGTATATCACCTGCAAAGGCAGATTCTCATTGATTTATATCTATCACATTAGGTTATTAATGCATCTAAATGGTGATTGTCCTTTAAATTTGCCTTATTTTCTCCTCAAAAGCCTGAAAAAAATGTCAAAAAGAGTGCAGTCACACTCCTCCAATGCAAAGAGTAGCTTGTTTCATCATGTTTTAATTAACACTCTAGTCATGTCTACCCTAAGAGAAATACAAAAACCTTGGAGCTGGCTCATGCAATCCCTAAATCCTGACCCACAGTCCAGGAAACAGAAGAAAGGCAAAAGGAAAAGGGATGTTACATAGGAGCCTAGCATTCCAGTTGATGAAACCCCTATTAAAGAAGAATTGTGTTCCATCAGAGTAACGAGGACCAACAGAGGTAAGAGACCCAAATGGGAAACAAAAAACGAAATTCTTCCTGAGGCAGATTTAAAAACAGAAGAAGACTTTGATGAAGATTATAATGTTACACTCTCAGCCAAGCATAAAGCATCAACAACCAGTAAGAAGAATGTTTTAGTTAAAAGGAAAAATAATAAATGTGTTCTTGTGCCTCAAGACCCTTGGAGGAACTCTAAAAGAGTCACCAACAAGTACAGGCTAAGGCCCAAAGCCATGTTTGATTCCTTAATCAAAAGAGAAGATGTCATAGTGATAGAAGACCATTCTGAAGATGCTAAAGTAGATATCAAATGAAAGATAGGAAAGTCCCGAGTACATAAAGAACCAGTAAAATAAGGTAAGCAAATTGTTCTATTCTCTGCAGGACTTGTAACAAGAGTTACTACCAAATTGTCAAGAGCTAAAGCATCTGCCAAAGGTATAAGTAGGGTTCCTAAAACTAAAGAAAGTAATCTTGTAGATTCAGACCATATATTAGACATGCCTGAATCCATGGACTCATCTAGTTTATATGAAGAGCATGGCTCAGGATTGGTTTCTAAGTCCCAAATTAAGATGAAAGAACCTCAGGTTGCCATAGATTTGAATGAGGATGCACTTGCTAAAGAGTTACCTGAGTTCAGGGTTAAAGTCAGAACTAATAAAGAAAAGATCAGAGAGCTCCAGAAGACAATTGAAAAGTTGAAGAAAGAGAAGGCTCATGTAGAGCAATGGAGTGCTAAGCAGCAATAAAATATGAACACAACAGAAAAAAGAAAAAACCGAAATCAAATACAGGAAATACTTTGTTTTTCCTGTTTTAGTCCTTATATTCAAAAGAAGTTTATGAAACTATGGAGATGAATTTGTTAAAACCAAAAGAGTTTTTTATTGGAAACATGCCCCTTCACAAAAACCTCTCTTGGTTTTTACATAACTATCACATTTTAAGATATTCAGATATATCTTTGAGGCCTAATTTTCTGATAAAGCTACAAGAAATACTCTGTTTTTTTTACATGTTTTAGTCTTTTTCTTCAAGAAAGGTTGTAGAAAATCTAGAGAGGAATTTGTTGAAACAAAAAGAGGTGTTTTTTGGAAACATTCCCCTTCACAAAAAACTCTCTGTGTTTTTACACATCCATCACATTTTAAGAGATTCAAATTGATCTTTGAGGCCTATTTTTCTGCAATTTCATAATAAATAATTTCCTGTTTTAGTCAGTAATTTTGGGAGAGGTTGCAGAACATATGGTGATTAATTTTTGTAAACAAAAAAATTTTTTTGTTGGGAACGAGTCCCTTCCCAAAAACAATTCTTGGGTTTTACACATCTATCACTGTTTTAGAGAGACGAAGAGATTGTTGGACCCTATTTTTCAGGAATTTGCCAGATTTATTTTCTTGAAACATCTCATGGACAGTAGTTGAAAAGCCACCTTATCAATTCAAATTGGAGATCAGATTGGATCTTATCCTTGATTATTTGAAACAAGAAACCAAATATAGATGAGGAGGTTTTCAGATCCATTTCTTTTGGATCTTGATAATTATGTATTGTTTCTATATAAACTCTGTTGAAGGAGAAGTTAAGGGGTGGAAAAATTGGAGATCCAGAAGACTTGTTTTGTGAAACTCCTTGTAAAGGAATTTATGTTCTATTTGACACTTAATCACAAAGGAATATGGATGTTTATACACTCTTTTCTACTCTTTTTTTCTTTCTTCATGCTTGAATTCATTATTCATACTGCAATGCATTTGTTTCTTGATTGTTAATTAATACAGTAAACAATTTACCGTGGGAATTAATTTCAATTTTTTATTTCAAACTGATGTTCTTGTTTCCTTATGATATTTTGAGATAATAAATTATGTGAAGTTGACAAATTGAAGACTTCATCCTCTCTTTTTCTTATTGGTCTAATCTATCTATTTGACTACCTTTTATTTAGTCAATGGGATATACTATGTTCTGATTTTGATTTTCATGTTATGATATAACCTTGAGCTAGTTTTCAACCACCTTATTCAAAAAAACAAATCATAAAAACCTTCAAAACACTTTGCAATAAATCGATGATTCCCTAGCTTGTCCTCTCATATTCAAGTGCAACTTTAGGGACTAACACATCCGATCACATAGATCCAACTACTTGCACTAAGCAATCACATATACTACTTCTTACATTGCCTAAGTGTTTATTTATAGATTACAAAATGGGCCTAAGCGTGGGTAAACCCACGGGCCAACATCCCTTTCTCTTTACATCAACCCAAAAATAGGTCTTTCTTGCTTCGCGTTGCGCTCCATATTTGGCAAGCTATCGCAGTCCCAAAACGATCAATTATGACCAAGTATTCTTCAAAACTTGGTCAAGGGCCAACAGGCCCCCAACACTCACCTGTGACTCATCCCAATTCACTCATGTCTGATCAATTCTACCTCGAATGCCTCGAGCTTGGCTCGAGCTGCTTTGACCTGTTGCAGTGCGACAACCTCTTTCTTAGTAAATTCCTGGATCACTGTGTCATTGAGCAGTCCTTCCAGGTGTTGTTTTGTAGTGAGGACAACCTGTTCGAGTTCATCTTCCTGGATTTCAAGTTTAGTGAACAGTTGTCATGCCCTTTCTTGGAGTGGCTGAAGTCGTTGGGCGACTTCCATCACTTTACTTTGTAGTGTATGTACCTGTTGTTGGGTTATGCATTGTTCTGCGAACCTCTTCATTCTTTCAACTGGAGTCAAAGTCTTGATCTGTTCCTATATTGTGTCTGCATGTTTCTTTTCTTCTTGGAGTTGTGCCTCCAATGTCTGCAATTCTGGATTCTCTGTGAGGGTTTCATAAGTCTGATCACTTCTAGCGATCAGTTGCTTGCATTCCAAAGAAAAGGTTTTTAATTGGCCAACTACGCTTTGAGCAGTGGCCTTTCTTAGATCTCTTATTTCCTGAGGGGTCTCAGGCACGATGCGAAGCTCCAGATCCGTGATGCACTGTTGGAGTTGTTGGATTACTTCTTCCAATTGGGTCACCTTCTGTGGGAGACAGTCTTCCATATTCACCTCTACGACTATCACAGAGTGCAGTTCTTTGTGAATCCTTTCTTAAACTTCAAGTTTCTCTGCTATCAACTGTTCCTTTTCCTCATCCCACTTCGCTTCCAGAGAAATATTTTCCCATTCTGCCTCCTTTTTTCTAGAAGTGCTTTATGTGCTTGCATCAAAGCCTGGGTGGCTTGTGTTGTGTCTTCTTGAGCTCCTCAAAGGTGATATTCAACTTGATCAATGATCTGGTGCAGTTGAGTGGGCTCATCACCTGTTCCTGATGGTCCTCTTATTAAGGGCGTTGTAGACACTGCTTGGTTGGACTGGAGTGCCTGCTGCACTTCTTTGAGTTTTCCTTTGATTCGGTTGAAGAGCTCCTTCTTCTTTGCTTCTTTCTTTTCGGTGAGCTCAAGTGAAACATTGTTCAGCGCAACAATTAGGAAGTCGAAGTCATCTAGGGTAAGGGTAGTTTTAAGCATGGTCCAGGTGGCCTTAGATTTCTTTTGGGAGGAGGGCTTTGGTGGTGTCATATTTATTTTCATGGAGGGATCCTCCTCCTCTCTAGGTGGGGTAACCTCACCTCTGTTTTGTTCAACTTCTGTACCACCTAACTTGTCACCATTGCCTCCCTGCGCAGGTGAGATCAAAGTAGTCTTCACGGATGTGCTAGGGACATCTTCGACTTCGTCATCCTTCTTAGTCCTGCTCGGCCCAGGTGTATCCGACATAGCTTCAGGGATTTCCTCATCGAACATGTCTATGGGGTCTGCTGCAACATGGAGGTCTGCTGACCATTCCTTAGTAATCTCCTCCAAGTCATCCTCTATCATCTTGTAGTAGGATTGGAGCTGTTGTTTATGCTCATCATCGCGCGCTGTAATATAGGTGAAGTGGCGATCCGTGCGAAATTTCATTAAAGGTCTAAACCGATGAAGTACATTTGGGGTGATCCATGGTGTAGACTAAATTTCATTCTTCAATTGGTTGAATTAGGTGTGGAAGACAGCATTGGACTGCCACTTCTTGTTCATGTCGCTGGAGTACCACAGCGTACAAAACTTCGCGGCTAGTGGTTCGAAAGGTTCGATCTCTGGGAAAGTGGCTCCCTATGGCAGCTCCCAATCAATGAAAGAGATGAGTATGAGTAACCAACTAAAGTGGAACTCATACCCTTGGTCTTGCGCTCCTCCGTAATCCATATCTAACTGATTTACAAGATACTACACCCAATTCATCTGTAGTCCCTCGACGCACTTCCCTGCGACGTCAACTACGAATCCAATCACCTGTGTTGGTCTGTTCTTATGACCTGATTTTCCCATGATCAACTGACTTACAAGGCACACTGCATTGTTCTGGATAGAGGCTACCTTGTAGCCTCGCGTACCCTTCTCTACATCGCAATAAGTTTCCTTTATCCGCTATGCTAGTGCTCGGTCTGAGGTCTTGCCTGGGTAAAATTCTTGTGGGTCAAAGCCTTGCATGCTAAGTCATGTGATCTGATTGATCAGAGTCGGATCCATAGTGATGTGGTGATCCAACCACAAGTATCTGTCGTGGTAGCAAGACAACAACAACCTGACGCATGCATTGACTTCCTGGTGTCTATCGAAATGAGGGATCTTCATTACATTGAGCAGTGTGGACTGCACGAGGTTCTGAGTCCAGGACTGTTGGGAGCTAACATGATGTAGGTTTTGCGTTCTCCAAGGTTAAAATCATTAAATTTCAGTGTTGCGAGCTTATCGTGGTTAGCACGTACTGCACGCACCCCTTTCGAAAGATACGTGGTGATCAGGGTGTACTCAAATTCCCTAGGTACAATGTTGTAGTTAATCTTTCCACTCAAAGGTGGGATGTAAACCAGTAAAATTCATGGGATCGGCTTAGCATTTGCAATATCGTCTATGTTCTTTGTTCTTGTCTCGTCATGGTTCTGGAAGGTCCTGCGTCGTGAGCAGTGGAGGGAGAATCTTGGAATCCTCCTGTCGAGGATGATTTCACACCTGTATACATCCTTCTCTCTAACATCACTCTCTCAGCCATTAGGTCAATCAAAACTTCTTCAACTACTTTCTCAACAACGCTGAGCTCGTTCGACATACAAGCTTGGGTCCACTAGCTCAGGCATGAAAATGAATGATGTACAGTATGGGAACAAGGAAATGATCAGAGAATGAAGTAATATCAAGTTCTGGGCTCAAATTATCACTTAGCAAAAAGTATTCTCGGTGCGTGGCACGACGGACTAAGTAGGGAAACTTAGCAACGGTCTACTTGCAATGGATATGGGAGCCTGTATTAACTCTATTCTATCTGTTTTGGTGTTGTTGAACGGTCTAGTGGGAACCCATAATTTATTTTCAACTCGTTTGGGGCAGAATTCGAACAAGTATATCGGTCCAATGACTATATTGTTGCGCCATGGCGAAGTGCCAGATGTCGTTGTTCTGATATCTCGACGAAGCTCAATTCTTGTGATTTTTCCTGTTCTTTGAATATCTCCTGTTCTCTGAATATCTCTGACAAAATGACATCCTTATGATCATCTAGGGTTTCTTTTATTTTTAGCAACATGATCTATGATTCTTTCTAGGGTTCTTAAAAAAATTTAGTCTCTTTATCTCCTTCAAAGTTTGCATGTTCCATATTCAGTTTTTCAAGTCTAGCAATCATTCTAGGGAAATCCAATACTTCATGGTCCATAGCTTTACAACAGAGGCAACTAGGGTTTCTCCCAGGGCATTCCTTAGCAATATGTCCTGGTCTTCTGCAACTGTAACATAGGGTCAATCCTCTCTTTCTTTTAAATGACCCCCAACTTCTTTTGTACTGCGCACTAGGGTCATGGTGGCTAGCCTGCAAAAATTTCTATCTAGGATCCTGCATCCATTGGTTAGTCCAAAAATTCTTTCTATGTATAGGAATAACATATCTATCATTATTCTTATCAAATCTATCAAATGTTCATCCATCTAACAATGCCCTAGTTTTCAGGCTAGGTCTAAATCTATCAAGCATACCTAGATTCATGCTTTAGAAACAAAAAATTTCCACTTATCTTTCCTATATGGAGAACAAATCTTTTAGATCTAAAACTTGAACTATTCTTACCTTTATTAGAGCACAGAGCTTACATATCTTACCTCTTTCTATAGATTTGACTTAGAAACTTCCACTTTAACCTTTCTTAGAGCATAGAGCATTCAGATCTGACTTCTTTTCTCCAATATCCACCTCTTTTCTTGTAGGTTTGACCTCTTTCCTTCAAATCTGACCTTTCTTTCTCGGCACAAAGCTTCGTAGGTCAAGTATAATATTGCATACTAGGGCAATAGATCTACGCACAGAGCTTATTTCACACAAATCATTTTCTTCTTTAGTTCCTAGAAATCAGAGTTCTTGGTCCTAGCAACAGAACCATTTGTTGGCACAGGGGAAGACCCAGGGTTCAACGCTCAAGGGCACACCAAAAAAACCCTAACTACTGGCCCTTTCGGAAACACATGTGAAGCAGATGAAGTCTCACCCGAGGTAGAGGCAGAGGTGGTTGCAGAACTCAGGTTTCTGCAACCTTAGCTGGGACACCAATCTGTGATTATATCTTTTATAGGGTACTTAGCATAGATCATTCATCAATATGTATCCCTTATGGTACTTCACAGAAAGCACAGAGCATCGCAGTGAATATCTAGACTAAAGATGATTCGGTACTTATCCACAAAAATATAGATTAGATTCAGTAGATCAAGAACTAAGCATCTATCAGATCTAACATTCATTCATATATCATAAGCACAAAGCAGAACTAGATCTATTTAATCACAACAAGCACTTAGCCAAGAAGGAGATAAACACATTCAGAGCACAATACACATAGTTACCATGGTTCACCCCCACCCTAGGGCTACGTCCATAAATTCTTCTTATTTATATTATCTTGGTCAAGAAGTTACAACACAGAGATTCAGTGACCGTTACTTCGCACAAGACAGCAGATCTGTGCAGCTGGCTAGATCCTTCTTCCTTGCACTTCAGCACAAAACTAAAACAACTTTCACTTAGCTTGTCAATCCCCTTACAATCATGCACAGATCACTTGCAATATACATCCGATCACACAGATCCAGCTACTTTCACTAAGCAATCACATCTACTACTTCTTACATTGCCTAAGTGTTTATTTATAGATTACAAAATGGGCCTAATCATGGGTAAACCCATGGGACGGCATCCCTTTCCCTTTACATCAACCCAAAAACCCTAAAAGGTACCCAAAAATAGGTCTTGCTTGCTTCGTGTTGTGCTCCATATTTGGCAAGCTGTCATAGTCCCAAAATGGTCAATTATGACCAAGTATTATTCAAAACTTGGTCAAGGACCAACATAATGTACAGAAAATAAAGATTACTTATCATATCAAGAAGAAGAGGTTTTTCCCTTTATGGTTTTCCTTAGGAAATATCTGTCTCTGTGTATTTCATGTGTGTGATTGATGTTGAATATTCTATTGCTTACTTCCCTGCATTATTGTGATCATCATTCAGTCTTCTATAAAGATTTTAAAATGGGCATAATTTTTTAAGCACAATAACAACTAATTCACCCCCCCCCCCTCTCAGTTT